>VOMN01069466.1:0-23695 GCA_014899125.1 Orchestia grillus | reverse complement strand
TCGAAAAATATGCGTGCTAAAAATTGTTTTTTGAACCCCCTCGGAAATGGTGCTTCGAAAAGTTTCGGCATCTTTCCTCACCATGCAATGAAATTTTTCCATGCATTGAAGTTTCCAATCCACAAAATGTTGACCTGCGATGCTTACCTCCTAACAAACGGATGGACAAAGAACAGGACCGTAACATCAGCACGCGTGTGGAACTCTAGCCGGCTACCTAAATAAGTTTTTTGTTTCGAACAAACAAAATGCACCCGATGATGGTGGCTACCCGGACGGTACTTTCAGGGGTGTACTGTTACCCTCGCCGTATTGAGGTTCAGCTTTCGCCGTCCCACTGCATCTAGGATTTCTAAAAACGTTCACTGTAAATTAGCGTCGCTGTTCCTTTGGTGCATCACGGGTTCAAAACTGATTAAAATTACGCCTAGTTCTCACAGATGACTAAGTACATGCCATATTATTGGCCGATAACGGGAAGTTAAATTAATTTCAAATGATTACAAAGGATATTTACCTACATGGCACACTATTTCGAACTGATTAGAAACGGTGAAAGAGTGTTGAAACCTGTTTCACGAGGTTGAAGGGAAAAATGGTTTTATGTCATCCTGAAGTCAGAAGTACACACTAGGGGTAACTATTCTGACGTAGGAATGACAGAAAAAAGGCAAGTTAATAACAACCGTCGAGCCTGTCAACATCCACGTTTTGCACGCCAAAAATACGGTAATAAGATACAAAGAATACAGCCTTCAACCTACAAGACTGGACTGAACAACTTGAAGAGGCTCGAAAACGCACGTAGTCCCTTTTTAAGCAATCTATTTTAAACGTTAAACCAAAAAGATTTTCGGTGATTATGGTACAAGGACTTTTCATTTTAGGATATCGTATCAGGCACGACACACTGCTCAACAACGGATCAAAATTCGTACCATTCACAACATATTACCGCGCCAATAGCCCTCTGGCACGACACAGATTCGAGCAGCAGGGAGCGATAAAACGAACGACTAGTTTTGGAGAAATAATTCTACACGAAGTACCTCCCAAAAATAACGCGCGCAGAAGAGAAACAAAATCCATGACACGGAACTGGTATGCAAGCAAAAATACGACACAATGCGCACGCTAATCACCGTCACACTTCAGTCGCAGAAAAAGAGCTGGTACAGAGAAGATCTCAAGCGGTCGAGGCTATCAATACAACAAACCAGGAACAGATGGTTGCCACTGAACTCTACGAAATTAGAAATAATAGGGCTTCCTCTGAATGCAGGTTCAACCCAAGATTGGACACAAGCCAAAATTGAATTTTTAAAGGTATAACAACGAGCATCGGTTCTGTTTAAGAACAACAAAGTAAAAAATTACGACACAGAAGCATGGAAGAAAATTTTTATCAAAACTTCAACAAATAACGCAAGGCATACCATCATTAGAGAAAAACTTACCAGTTGTGTAACTTGAACACAACGTCAACGCATGATCTTGAAGTGGCCGTCGCTTCATAATACTTGTTCGAGACAGTCTCAAAAACATCTCTAGCTCTCAGACTTAACGAAGATTAACAACTAGAAGCATGCATTCAAACGTCCGTAGTCAAAAGTACGATCATTGTCGATCTTCAACTCCTTGAATGAACTCCGAAAAGTCACAGCACCCCTCTTGTTAAAACAGCGACTTTTAATCCTTTAAGGACCATAGGAAACAGTTATGAATATTAGAAATAACACAGACTTGTCTTGACTTCTTGCTCTGTTCAAAACTTGGTGAAATGGGCATAAGTGCATAAAGTATGACTGTCTTCACAAAATATCACTTATTTAGAAAATATGTTGGTCCTTTTAGGGTTAAACGACTGAAAAAATCTATCAAAAAGAGGTCCAGTCTTCAAAAGCGACCGCCAATTCTGTTCACTCGGTCTCAACATTTTCTGCTATTTTTGAATCAAAATCAATTTGTCAGCCAAGATACGTTATCTGTCGTAGGTAACCATCTTGCTTAGAGAGCGCCGCAGATTCTGGAGTATTAAAAATAACCCCACTACCCAGAGGTATCTGTACAGTAATGTTGCGTTCTGTACTCACCAGTGTTGACGTCGTTCTCTTGAGATACGTCGGTGATGGGCTTATCGTGTAATCTGGAGAAGCAGAAGAAAACCGTCACGTACTGTGTCAAGACTTGTGCCATTATTGTGCTCTTCAAATTTCTATTGATATAAACACTTATTCAAAGTAGATTTCTCAAACAATACTAAATGCCAACTCTTGAGTATCTGTACTCGAGTTTTTGCGATAAACTAAAAAACATTACCCTACATCGCACCGATAATTGAATACCTAGGGAAAAATTGCTCAATCAAATATAATTTATACGGATGTGTAATCTCATCGAAATCGGCCGATTTCCTATCAAGGAGACATCATTTGGTAACTTCAACACGACCAAAAACTGGCACCAACAAAATTGCCGATATTCATTTCACTACTGAAACCTCAACAAAATTGGCCCATACAGATATACCAAACAAAATAGAACAAAGAATTTTCCCTAATGCCCAAAGCATAAACATACTACCAAACCAAAGATATTGAAAAAATTGTTGATATAAAAAACTGTAAAAATAGCATAGAACGTAGTGCAGAAATACTTGACACCAAAAATGTAAAAACGGTAAATATCCAAAGCATAAAACAACGGAGACCGAAACCTAACCATCGTAACATGATAAAATTGGAGAAAACCTGTCATGTCACTAACCAAAACTGACAAGCAAAATGCCAAATACCAAAAATGTAAAACAGGTAAATACCAAAAGCATAAAAAAGCCGAGACTGGAACTTCAAAAGATCGCACAATAATCATGAAAAAAATTGCCCTATATATCAAGCGGACTCGCGTGCACAAAAGAAGACAAGTTGGTCACACACACGAAGAAAACCGAGGAGAACCACGAGACCTCTCACCTCAAGTAGATGGAGATGGCCAGTCTAGAGGCATCCCAGAAGAACTCGTTGCTTCTGAGGACGTCCTCGAGCCGCAGCAGCTGCACGTACGAGCGCAGGGTCATCTTGCGCATGCAGTAGGTGTGGAAGTCGAACTGGTCTTCTATGATCTCCGTGAAGTGCTGCACGTAACACAGAATTCCATCAACAGTTGCACACACGCTAGAACAGCAGCTAAACATCACACATTTGTGTATTTTCCATCAGAACTAAGTCTAAATGTATGGTAAGGGTTTTTGAAATGTAATTTCATGCCTTGGATCATCTCAGCAAAATTAGGGCAGCCTGGCCACGAAAACAGCAAAAATTAATTCAATTTTCTTTTATATCAATTAGCACAATTTCCCGATTGAGCAAAAACTCCGTAAGCTTTAAAATCAACCAAGTCCGCTGCACTATTTTAGCGAGATTTTCAAAAACAGTTTTAACACATTATACCATTATTGTAAGTGAACATTATACTAATAAACATAAACAAGCACCAATAACAACAAAGAAACAATTAATCCGTATTGGGTACGATGAGTTGTATCATTTTTGTATTCTGAATGCTGATTTTCAATTACATTATTTGCTCGTTCAAAGGTCCACTTCAGATGAAATGTGCTCCATGGAGAAATAGAGACCGTTTAGTCCAGACTGCACTGAACAAGAAACCTAAGTGCAAGTTGTGTCCCCACACAGGATCCTGTGTTGTCACTTTCGTTATCCCAGGAAAACAGTTCCCATTTACTGTTGTGGTGCTTCTCAGTATTCATTCACGACGCTGCACATATTTGACGAGTTATATGAATATAACATGAATAGTCTCATGAAGTCCATTCATGAAGATAAGAGTTCCGGCTCTAATATATGCCGACGACCTTCAGATCGTCTCGTGACGTGATGTCCTGACGAGGTGCTATAACGCGACGCATCTCCCAGAGCATGTACCACAAACCCACTCCTCTGACGCCAAGTTTTGAGGAAAACGGACTAAGAAAAATGCAGCAAGGAGTTCGCAATGAAACGACGAGCAGTAGGGATTGCGCACTCACTCTGTCCACCTGGTGGCACATCTTGAGGGCATGGCCGTACTGGCCGAGTCTGTAGTAGGCGTGCGCGCAGTCGTTCTGGAACCACATGCACTGCATCTCGTTCAGGTTCTCCATGGCACTCACTCCCTCCTGCACGAGAAACAAATAAGAATTTTGTGTTTCAGTGTGCAGAGCACTGAGGAGAGTTTGAGTCAGTCAAGCGTGTGTGCATATAGGCTAGGATGAATCAATGAATGTATGTATAATAAATGTAAATATATTGATAATGAAAAAAGGTTTCAGGAATTGTGTATCTATTGCTGACCAAAAAGGAAAGAGAAAAGATGATCCAAGCACCGATTGAACATTATCCGGCAGCTAAAAACACCAATCATAGACCTAGTAATAAATCACTGGTCAATATCATTAATAATATTTTATAAGGTAAAAATTATTTTCCCATTTCACACACTGTGAATCCGATTTTATCAAAATTTCATGGCTGAAGTGTTTGTGTATATAATGTAAAAAGTCAAATTCCTACCAGAAATTTCCTTGCACGTTTCATTTTCTTTTAAAAAATTGCCCTATTTATTAAGAAAAGGGTATCAAAAGATTTTCGAATGAAACATTTTCGACATGAAATGAATCGATGGTTGCCGATAGTGAAATTTTTTCAGCAGAATTCTTGTCACGAAAGTTTCAACAGCATTTCCAATTTGAATCCCTTTCGAAATTAATTTCCTCCCGTCGCTACACGACGACTGTTGAAATGCCTTCTTCAGCCGTAACAGCCACACAGATCTCGCTACCTCAAACGGTAGCAACTTTACCCTTTTCTGATACTTCCATAACACAAACCTGATTATTATTGTTAGTTTGTTAACCATCTTTTCTATGCTAAACTGATCCAACCCGCAGACACATCCAAGAGATAAGCTACGAGATAAAACATGCTCTGCACAAAACACCATCTACACTGGCGAAGGTTCAGTGCGAGTTGCGTGCACCCACCCTGGTGAACTTGGAGCACATCTCCTGGGCGGGCTGGATCATGTTGGCGGAGAGCATGTAAGAGGCGCTCTTGCTGTTCACGTAACGGTCGGCAGTGTCCAGAGTCTGTGCCTCAGTTACAGCGTCCACTGCACCGAGAAGGTCTCCCGCACGCTACAATGATATTAAATTAGATTAGATTATCAGCTTAAAACTCCTTAATGATATTAAATTGGATTAGATTATCAGTTTAACACTCCTTAACAACATGAAATGTGACCCACAGCGAAGGGACTATATAGTATGGACTACAGAGCATAGGTAATCTATGCAGAAGGTGCGTTCCTACACAGAAGTAGTGGTATAGGTTGCAATGCTTCAGTGACTCAAAATACGCCGCACCGAAAGAGAAGAGACTATTTAGTATGGACCGTAGAAAACGTTGAATCTATGCACTGTGCATGTTCCTACTCAGGATCCCCTGCGCATAAAAACAGCAAGTAAAGAATAGAAGAAGAAGAAAACTGAAGTGATACCGAATAAGGGGTGAAAATTAAAAGAAGTAAAAGGGGGGAAGAAAGACAGAAGTTCCGAAGGGCTATCTATAGCTCAGGTAACCTAACGGTATCCCCCTGGGGACACCAGTCCCCGTAGCATAAGATATACAAACCTAAATAACCTAATCCTATTGCCTACTCTGTGCGCCTGAGGGGAAACACATAAAAATTGAGTCCAATATGCTTCACAACCATAACTTAAAATAATTTCTAATGAACGGATCGAAGCAAAACATGAATAGCAAGGCTGCAGCACTAAAATGAGATCAAGTGGGATGAGAACGAAAAATCGAACATGGGATGTGGAAAATCACTACGGATGCAAATGTGAAAGCATACATCTTCTACTAAATAAAATCAACGACAGCAAAAGAAACGGCGAATCTCAAGAATGTCCTCGAGAAATTCTAAAGTTGCGTGCTTTGAGGCGGCCAGCTCACCTTGAGGATGTCGCCCTTGATGATGTAGAGCTCGATGAGGGTGGGCGTGTGGTCGAGGGCTCTCTGGAGCAGCTTGAGGGCCGCCTCCGTGTTGTTGAGGTGACTGTGGTGCTCTGCCAGGTACATCAGCACGAACAGTATGCACGCTGGCTCCTTCTCGCTGCCCTCCTCTGCAAACAGAGCGATCCGTGAGGTTGTGGTGTGTGAGGTGTCAATTCCCTCTTTTAAATTTTAAATAAAATTTTCCAATGTTGGCTTCAGGATTCCTGGCATCAACTGCGAGTTACTTATATTTATAAACATAGGATATCCCAAGAAAACGCACTCGCTCTTTGACTACTCTTTACCCACTAATTTTTTGTTTCGTTTCAGCTGCAACTAACCAGCATTATTTTGTTATTATACCGAAGTTTTTTTCAACATAACTGATTTCACTTGTAGCTTGACAATGGCAGTCATAGAGCGAGTGCCCTACACGTACTTGAGACACCCTGGTCACGAAACTTTCTCGCGCTACCAGTACAACAGTCCTCTGTCCAGAGAGAAACGGTTACGACAAGAAATTTACATTAGACAAGAGCATTGCAAGCAAAACAAATGACTAACAATGAGCGAGACTCGAGAGAAATAATAACTCTTGGGCCCAAATACGCTACTAGGGTTCTAGGCAACTGATATACAGATGAGGATTTTCGATTTTCATCTGAAAGTACACTGTAGTACAAAAAAAGGCCCAAGTTCCTAATGCAGCGGAGTTGCACTTCACACCTTAAGAGAAACCAAGCAAAAAGTGCGACCACACGCAGTCATCAGAGCCTCACCCTCGGGATCGAGCCGGCCACAGGTCTCCAGGTTATGAAGGTATCTGTACATTAGTCGCTCGAGCAAGGCAGCTTTGCCAGGCTGGTCGTACAAAGACAGCAGGTCAGTAAAGAGGGGCGGCACCCCTTTCAGCAGACACTTCTGCAGGTACGGCTCCAACAAGCGCTCTAGCGCTGCGTCGGTGGCGTAGTTCAGGGGCAGACGGCGTGGGACNGGAGATGAGTCACATGCAGTGCCTGGTCATTGGAAATCAGAATTTTCAAGCTTGATTTTAATGCTCCATTATGCACAGTTTGTGTATGGAGACAAGTGCTATGTGTATGCTGAAAATATCATCTAAGAGTTAATATAAGTGCATATAAAGTAATTAGTCAAGTTTGTAATGGAAAGCACAGACACACATGTCAGGCCCGATATACTAAATGACATCCATGGGGGTTGCATTAAGCAAAGCTACTCAAAGCCAGATAACTTTGTTCATAGTTAACACCAACAGCACAGGGGGTAATGATAAAGAAAGCATGCCCCGAGTTCCACAACAACTAAGGCTGCTGACTTTAGCTTTGCCATTCCCATGACCCACTCTCATAGGGCGGCTCAGCCCGCTTATATTGCGTCGTATGAGGAGCATGCGGAACATCTAAAAGGATATCCTCGACACTGAGGCTTATTGATTACCAAATGTATGAATTCACAACGCAACCACGAGATGGGGCATGGTAACATCACTGCGGCCCTTGACCATAAATAACATCAAGGCTCTCTGAAGGCAAACCCTCTCAAGCAGAGAGTCTTCAATAATTTAGACAGTCTCCCCTTACCCTTAGAGTTAAACTGCCGCAGCAATTTTCTCAACTTTCTATTTTCCTCAACCTCCTATTTGGCCTACTCAAATTTTAGTTAACTTTTAGTTTTATTGTAGGTTACTCAATTTTACTGGGTTTAGTCAATTTTATTCAACCATCAATTTTGATCTACTAAATTTTACGCAATTTACTATTTCACTCAACCCTCTATTAAAATGAACTTTCTGAAGTATTTCAACCTTTAAACAAAAGTAACAAATTGAGTGAGGTGCATGACAAAATAGACGTTCAAATTAAGTTGAAATTGAACACAAAATACCCACAACAGATCAACTAAAAACACCATCAATAGATGCAGAGAAATGGCACGAGAGAAAATACTTACTTGAGGCTATATTCCTTATAAAGCTCTAACTTTTGTTCCACTGAAGAGAGTTCTAACGCTTCTTCCAACTTTAGATAATAATCCTTATTCTCAGGATTACGGTCTATTAAAGCTCTATAGAATTTCTGCGCCTCCTGGGGGCGGCTGAGCGCGAGCAGCAGCTCTCCTGGGGAAAGAAATATAGTATGAACATTGTTTACTTCTTAATTATCACAGGCTATAGTTCTCAATATCATCACTTCAGAAGCATCCGATCCACGGAGCCTATACAAAAATACGCAGCTTGTAAGAAGTAGAAATTCAATCTAATTTTACATGAATGAGGATCAAAGCAACAAGTTACATCACACCTACTGCATGCGTAATCAAAAAGAGCTTTCAGAAGTAGCAGCTCCACCCAAACTCACCTCTAATTTCAAGAGACGTAACCTTATCACAAATAGACTCCTTATAAGTATTCATGTGTTCTAATGCCTCCTCTAGCAGCCCGGCCTCTCTCATCACCATGTTCTGGTACAGCAGGAGCTCGCTGTACTCGTAGTCATATGTGTTCTTCTGTAACACAATTAGTCCATCACACACAAGGTCTGCTTTTTTGCACGAATGTGTTTCACGTAACACAATTAGCCGATCGACCACATTACAACACAAGGCCTGCACCATATTCATGAATGTGTTCTTCTGCAACACAAATATTCCCTCAGTCCACACACCAACACCAAGTTCACGTTGGATGGACTAGGGAGAGTGGCAACAAAAGTAACATGTTTAGGTCTATGAAAAAGACTAAGCACAATCTTCGTCAGCTGCAACAACGCAAGCTTATTATTACAAAGTAATACCAAATAAACTGGCATACCACACATATTACCAATTTGATCATCCAAACAATGAATATAACTTAGGCAAACTTCTCTTCTCTTTCATACCAATAAAAAGGGCCATTTTGAATTTTTTACGTTATTTAAAAGATTACAAATTTGCAATTTACAAAATATTAAACTTTTTACTCTTGAGTTTTTACTCGTGAGATTTACTGTATGCAAATATATAAAATTCAGAATAACCTTGAATCGATTAGAGAACCCACAGAATCTTTAAATTATTCAGTTCTAACAATTTTTTCACTATGCTTTTCGATGAAAATTAACAATTATTAAGCAACTTTATTTTATTTTATAAGTGACTATCTACCCACGCTCAGAAACGATCTGTTCGTACCAAGAGAGGTCAAGAAAGGGCTTGTGAATTCATTTTAACCTTGGTTTTATAAATAAGACAATTAGCTCAATTGTTTGGGATTGAAAATATAATTTGGGTAAAAAATGAAACATCTGGCTTTTATCAAAGAAGAAGCTAAATGAAACCACAATTAACTTCTTCCCAAGCAAGTTTTCTGCTGAAAATGCACAACTTTGAGACAATTTTACTCGCTCACAATGCAGTCAGGAATGATCGGGTTGTACTGGGAGAAGTAAAAAAATGAGCAAATTTATATCAAAGTTCTCAGTTAAATGGAGCGCTTGACAAGTTCCCTAGCACAAAGTTCAATAGTTTGACTCGAACGAAACCATTACCAGACAAAACAAGAGACAAAACTCACCTGCATGGTTTTTCTAAACTCTTCTAGAATCTTCAAAGCCGAGTTATAATCTTTGAGTAAATGGAACGACATTGCATAGCCTATCCAGGAAGCCCGATGTGTTGGCCGTAACTCGAATAGTTTGTACCGAGTTTCCTGCAGAATAAAGAACATTTTACCTTCTTATATTACAACAGCTATTGGCTATATTTCAGTCACAGATGTCAACAAGCAATGAATCAATTACTACCATTAAAATAAGAGTAGTAGGGATGCATCTCACCCATACACAGTGAAGAGAAATTAAAAAGCTTACAGTGAGTGACAGCGACACAGCATGAGCAGCACAATGGAATTCAAGTTTTCTTTTAATATTTCAACTTTCATAAAAAAAAATTCATTTTTATTAATTTCAAGCACTTTCTTTCACATATACTTTTTCAATATCTTCAATAAATGCAGACGAAAAGCTGGTGCCAGAGTAAAACTTGACACTACTAATGCCTGCATGCATACTTATCTATCTAAAATCGACTCTCGAATGAATTAGTGCCAATTAAAAATCCGTCACAATAAATTTAAATCGCAAATCATTAAAAGTTAAATTCAACTTGAAACATCTCTAACAAAGAATAAAATAACCCACGCATCAGATGCAGCACTCACCCTATAGCCTTCTAGGTCCCTCATTTGAATTTGCAGCAGACTTAAGTCCCTGAGGATCTGGAGGTTGTCACGGTCCCACTTGAGGGCATTGCGGTAACACTTGATGGCCTCGTCATACTTCTTGTCCGACCGCTGCAGCAGACCGAACACGTGCCAGCAAACGTGCGACCGCAAATTGTTGCGGAGTCCCTGCCTCACCAGCTGGTACGCTTCCTCCTTGCGACCCAGGCAGTTCATGGTCAAGCCCTTCATTGCTTGAGTTTCTGGAGAAGGAATAGGACTTGAAATAGAATGGTAAACGAAGGTTGGTTTGAAATATGCAATGACTAAAAACTTGAGAAAATGGACTCGAGGGAACTTAGGGTAAGATTTTGACAAAAGCTGAATTAAGATTTATTCTAGAGACTTGTGTGTAAAACATTAAGACCAGCGGTGCACAAAGAGAAATACATTTACCACACAGTGAATATTTAAAAATATGAACGTTATGGAAAAATAACTTAACTGAATTACAGAAAATGCAGATTTTGGCAAAACTTTTGCAAATTGGTGTACATTTCTAAAATAACTCTGGAAAAATATGCTTGATACATTTAAATACTCATAAAATAAAGGTGAACACTAATTGAACACAAAATGAAACAAATCTCATTCTAATTTACATTGGTTGCCATGCATATTCTTCACCAAACCTCAGTCACTTGTCAGAATCAGGATGTTATACAATCCAGACGGTCCTAATTAAGACAGGTCTGGTCCCAAATGTTGTCAGGATTTTCACAAAAGCTGGATTAATGAAATTTGGATCATTGATAGTTCACTGTAATCAGGAAAAGTGTTATACTTTTATGCCAATATGAAGTGTCTTATAAAAAAATTGAAAGATTATCAACAATTATCTTGGGACAATAAGCCAAGGCATCCAGGAAAACAACGTCAAATTGCATTAACCACACAAATTACTCCATGCATACACTTCTTCTCAATCAAAAGCACAAAAATTGAATACGTACAATTCTGGCCTGAATATCAACTTGTAAAAGAAAAATCTATTTTAGTCCCACAACAATATTTAGCACATCATTGATAATTAGTTTAAAGCTCCCTATCCATATGGAATGTGATCTAAAGAGAGCAAGGAGCAGGAACCATTTAGTGTGGGTTGTAGAAAATGTAGAATCTACGCACAATTTCATCCCCAAACAGGACTTCCTGCACATAAAAACAGTAAGTTAAGAAGGAAGAGAAAGAAATGATAAAGAATTCTCAGCAAAGAAGGCATAAAAATGGAAAGTAAAGTGAGCACAAAAAAGTCCTTAAAGCCTAGTTAGAGCCAAGGTAACCTGAGAGTGTCCCCATGAGGACACCCGTCACCATAGCAAAGGATAGACGAGCCTAACCCTATACCACATGACCTATTCTATGCCCCTGAGAGGCCTATTTAACTAAAATATTTAGCACATTGTCCAGGCCATAAATTTTTATCTTATACAATAGTAATCAGTACACCATACGAGCCAAAAATTTCTGTATTACGATTTTACCTAGTACATCATACATACAAGCCATAAATTTCTATCCTACAATAGTATTTAACAGAACTCTTGAAAATTTCACGGAAATTAAGACAAACGTTAGATAAACCAGCCCATGAGAAGTGGTCCTCTCAAGTGTTGGACAGAGGTTAAAGGTTCAGGGCAGAGATAGTCCGGTCTAGGAAACAATTGTCTTCTTGATGATACGAATAGTCTGAACTTTATTAAGAAAACTGAAAATGTGCCTCAAAGACTGGCTTTTTATAGCAAAACAACCAACTCGTATACAGGATACTTTGCTCGAGACCTAAAAATTCCTCTGAAAAGTGGCAAAGCATAACAGAATGGTAGGTAGGTACAAGCATATTAATACATAGAAGATACATGATATAAGCCATAAGTTTCTGTTCAACAATAACTAGTACATTATAAAGGCCAAAAATTTCTATTGTACACTAGTTAGTATTTAGTACATCACACAAGTCATCCATTTCTGTCCTACAATAGTATTTCGTGCATCATACAAGCTATCAACTTTTGTCCTCCAATATTTAGAATATCATACACACCATAAATTTCCATCCTACAATAATATTTAGTGCAACATACAACCATGAATTTCTATCCTGCAAAAATATTCAGTGCACTACACAAGCCATATATAGCTGTCATGTAATAATATTCAGCACATTATAAAACAAGCACCAAGAATCATACTTTCCAGACAAAATTAAAGTTTCTGAGAGAAGAACAAATGTGTACCAGCATGCATGCTGCACTGGTGGTGAGGGCTGTATTTCTGGTCCACCAGCTAATGCTAATTAAGCCCTGGTCTATTCTTAGTATCATTGTTCTTACACTTGAAAATGTGATACCCATGCACATTACTACAATAATGCTTCAGATGGCATGCCTCTAAAAGTAGTTACTGATTTTTCAAGTAATTAATAAATATTTATTGTTCTACAATGGATTCACACACATGCCAACATGTATCCATGGGACAATTAAATGAAACATGGCTGCAAAGCCAACAAAGATTCCTTACCTCCATGGTTGGGGAAGTTTTGCAAAATCTGCTTGGCAAACTTCAGTCCATTCTTGTATTGCTTCTGCTCGTAGCATTTCTGAAAAAAAAATACATGTTACCCAACTGTAGACAAAAAACCGGCAGTAAATAAACCAGCATTGGTCTTCTCAGAGCCAATTTAAGATAACCACACTAGGGAGTTCTCTGCACCAAATGCACTCAACATGAGCAACAAAAGAGAGAACCAATACTTGTGTGTGCTGGAAAGAAGGCACACAATTTGTTGCTTGATTTGGAGAGCTTAGAGGGCAGAAATTAACACAGTATCAGCTCATCTAACTAAGCTTCATAATTGCTGTTAATATAAACAATTTCTTACACAAATAATGTTGAATTTTTCACTTAACATCATCTCTCTAGTTACAAAAAATTTGCCACACAAACAAAAATTTGTTAAAATAGTTTTCACTAATAAATTGAGTTATACAAAAAAAAAACACAATTTGTTGCTTGATTTAGAGAGCTCAAAGGGCAGAAATTAACACAGTATCAGCACATCCAACTAAACTTCATAATTGCTGTTAATATAAACAATTTCTTGCACAAATAATGTTGAATTTTCCACTCAACGTCATCTCTCTAGTTCCAAAAAATTTGCCACACAAACAAAAATTTGTCAAAATAATTTTCACTAATAAATTGAGTATATACCTAGTAGAAGTAAAACAAAGTGTCAAAGTGAAATTTTTGACTAATTTTTGTTTACATGGATTTTTACATAAGTGATGATATGTCAATTCATTGGCATAGGCAAGAATCAGCCCTTTTGACAGGAATCAGCATTGGCACTCTATAAAATTTGTCAAACGCTTTCTCCAAAAAAATCTTGTCATAATATTTTGAAACATATATTTCAATTTTATAAAATTTACAAAGAAAAAATTGAAAACTGTTAGGATTTTCATCTATAAGTTATGCTATATTAGTCAAATATTACATGAGCATACATGATAAATTTTAGATTAAACATATTTATGAATTAAATTATTTTTTATGATTTAGGCAACAAAGAAGATCAGTGAGCTATTACAGAGCACATATGTGCTACTTCCTAGCATTCACTCATTGCAATACTGCTTGGGTAGTCACAGTGACAGGTGGATGATGTCATGCATCAGGGTAACAGCTGTGGTGGTCTAATTTCCCCTAGGTGTAACATTATTTCCATTGTACAAGTATGTACTCAGATCTATGCTGACTGACATGATGATTTCCTTCTTTTGTACCATTGAAGAGTTTTCTAATAAAGCTGATAGCTGAATTCTATGATCTCTAGTTACAGGCAGTCAAATTCTAAGACTGCAGAATTTCAAAGCTCATCAAGCGCTATGACAAATGTCTCAATGCAACTAAAAACTATGTAAAAAAATAAACCAGAGTGTGTACTTTCAAAGGTATTGTGAAACAATTCTCTACCTTCATTCATGTTGAAAGCATTGAAGTATTTTCTGAAGAAATAGCCTTGAACCCATGTAATTTCTTACAATTTTACAATAATTTTAAAACTGCACTAATAAAAAATGGTGACTGTATTATAATGGGTTAATAAACTCCATAATTGTCACTAATCAGTTAATTTTATAAAAATTAGATAAGAATGTGAATTTTTAGATGTCGTAAATAAATACATATTCTAGATAATAAAGAATTGGCCTCAGTAAAGAATCGGGATCAGGAAAGAATTGGGATCAGCAAAGAATTGGCATTGATAAAAATGTTAGAATTGGCATACCACTGAACAATACACAAGATAGAAGTAACAAATCCATTTTTCTACATACTGATAATTTTTCAATTCACATGCAAAGCCTACTTGAAGGAGCCAATTCATCACTGGTCAACAATACTCTTCCCCAGTACACTACTCACAAGTTTTCAATTAATATATTTCATTCTGCATTCAATAGTACTGTCAATATTGGTCAATGTTTTAAACTAATGACTGAAAATACCTAATAATGCTTAATGCTCAGGTTGAACAGTTTATATCATGAAATATTTCCAAACTTTGAAACCTTCACATTAAAGTTAACCTTTCAATAAATACTTTTAGGGCTAGGTATCTAAAATTATCCATATATATCAAAATCGAGTTATGGATCTTTGCAGTGACACCAATGTACTGAATTTTTAATTTCACAATAATAAAGCTCAAGGAGTCAGTGAGTAATGTTAGAATAAAGAAACAGAAGGTAAAAATGTTTCTTATATACAAGCTGCAAGGCCATTTGATGATATTTTTAATACTTTAAATAATATTCCAGCAGATGTATATATATTTAAATCAAATTTTGTCAAATATCCTTAATACTTTTTTATTGAGTTATTTTACAAAGTCATCTTTGGCTTTATTTAGTGCTTCTAAGCAGGTCCAAAAACATGAAAACAAAAACAAAAAATTGTTAACATTAAATGGTCTTTGGGTTTATATTTACTTTACTGTAGCCAGCTGCACAGATCATTCTATTCATATCATGGTACAACCTTCATTTTAGTGTCACTGGATAGGATTTGTTTCTCTGAGTGGAAGAAACCTATTTTAAAGAGGTTTATGAAAAAATAAAACAATGAAAAATTAATTCATAATGTCTAACCTGTCTCCCACTTCTGAGCTCCCTCCCAGTTATGTTAGGGTTAAGTTAGGGATATTCTAAGTTATGTTACATTGGAAAAGGCAAGGTTAGATAAGTTTTCTCTATTTGACATAATGCAACATGATAGAAAGGTGTAAAAATGTGTCCCAAATATCTGTAGACTTTGTAGAATTTCATAAAATCAGTACAAGAAAGGTTAGAACATCCTTCGACATGGCTTTTTCTATCCATTAAAACTTTTGAAATATAGGTTTCCACTTCTCAGAAAGATCACTTTCACCTAATGATACTAAAAATGAAGGGTGTACAATGCACAGGATACTGTGCAGTAAGCCACAGTGAAGTAAACATTTACCAGTGTTTTTCATTTTAGACATTACCAGGACAATAGTAGCCTTCAGTGAAGCTATTGTACTTTGAAGATGATGATTAGTCTCCCTTTCAATAATGTTGTACATGCAATAGTCTATAAGATTGAAATCTAGCAAATTTTGGGGCCACAAATAATAGGTCATGAGATGTATATAACTATATATAACCTGAAAACTAATCTTTGGTTATAATGGTTTTATAAAAGGTTTTGATCCTGGTGAGAGATGTGTAATGATATTTAAAATATATTTCTTTATGTATATGTTCTGTAAATAATGTACATGAATAGCTACCTTCAAGAAACAATTTCTTGTATATCTATCAAGTATAATACTAAAACTCTGGTCGTCTTGCTTGTTTGCTTGCTTGAAACCGTGCACCCGTTTGTCTGTCGGAACTGAGATATTCAAAATTTATACTCTTTGTTTAATTCTGTATTGTGGGTACCAACTTAACTGCATAGGATATATTTCTGGATAGGGCTTGATTTTGATCAATTTTATTTGACCCAACGGGTCACATCCCGTCTAGTATAATACTAAAACTCTGGTTGTCTTGCTTGCGTGAAACCGTGCACATAGGAGCCGAATTCAAGTCAAGCAAGTTAGTAAATGGATATGGGAATAAAGAATTTTTCAGTCGGCTCTGAGATATTCAAAAATTTATACTCATTTAATCCTGTATTGTGGATACCAACTTAGCTGCATCAGATATATTTCTGTATATATATTTGATTTTGATAAATTTTATTTGACCCAACAGGTTGTTGTCTATTATTTGTATAAAGCTCAGCTTCAGTAAACGTGAGTATCTGTGATATCTAGTGTTGCTAAATCTGTCACAGCTTCCAATGAATTTCAAAGAACTCAAATTGAATTTAAAATAAATAAAAAAGAATTTCAAAATGAAGAAAAAGAACTTAGAAAATCTTGTCACAGGAAAATAAATACCTAATAAAAAAATTTTGTAGTGGGTAAATAAACACCTAAGAAAAAAATCTTGTAGTTGAAAAATAAAAACTTGAGAAAAAATAATCTTCTAATGGAAAAATAAATGCTTAAGAAAAAAATCTAGCCGGAAAATAAATGCATCAGAAAAAATCTTGCAGGAAAATAAACACCTAAGAAAAAATCTTGTGGCAGAAAAATAAACACCTAAGAAAAAATCTTGTGGTAGAAAAATAAACACTTCAGAAAAAATCTTGTAGCGGGAAAATAAACGTCTCGGAAAATATCACCTCTGATTACCTTCAAAACCCCACCACAAACTGGTGACCTTCTATTTGTATGCCCTCCTATTTCATAATCTATGCAGAGCTTGGCTATCATTTATAGAACATCAATGTAATCAGCAATATGAGCCCTAAAACCCAGTAGAAATATAAGGGAGTAGAAATATAAGGCAGCACAACAAGACATTCACTACTCATAACTCCTAAAACCATCACACATGAAGTTAAAGCAGTAAAGCAACTACAACTGCATCTCTTAATTTCTTGGGTCAACATCTTAATTCAAATGGGTTATCTGAAATATAAAATACCATAAATGATTCCTGCATGTAATGAACTAAAAATGATATGTTCTCAAATAGCGCTTGCAATCTGTATTTCTTGATGCTATTACTGTGTACACAAGCATGTTACTAAACAATTTAATTCCACATACTACTGAGCATTTTAGAATATCTAAAAAAAATTCCTCAAGGTTAATATTGGGTACCATTACACCAACTATTACAAGCAGAAACCAGCAACAATATTGTTTTGGATTCGTATTATCCAGTATAATTTTCACTGTGTCCTACTGACTCTACCAACTCCATCACAAAAAGTTCACTACAAACCATGACAAGCAAGTCAATATTAATAATAAATAATAAAGAAACAATAACAACATGACCTACCAGAATTCTTTTAAATAAAGAATTTTCTTTAGTCGGTAAGACTTGATTTGTCGGATCCATGCCTGCAAAATCACGTGGGAAAAAAATATCCTAGCAATAATTATTTCACTAAACAGTGCACCTCATAGCACTGTAACTAAAAGACAAGTCCGCGTGGTGCCGGCCCAAGATGGCGCGCGTGACGATCTGAACTTGTGACGTCACAGAAATTTCGATGTAAACAATGTACGATTTAATCTGGTTCAGATATATAGTTGGGTGTTGCAGGGGTCAAGAAGGATATAACTATTATTATATCAACACCGGGTAAGACAAGTCTCCAAAGAACTCCTATAAAGTCAATGGTATACAAGAGTATGAAGCTATGGTCACGTCTATGTATAAAATTATACCCTTTTCTAAAATAAAAAGATCCTGGGAATTTCTATGCGAACATAATACATGCTTTAAAGTTAAATATAACTTAAATTATTGAAATCTGTTTCATAGTAATCTTGAACAATTTTCTTGAGCAAAAACTTACAAAAGAAAATTAGGTCATTTGTCTCCTTTGAGAAATTGCACGCCTTCATAACTAAAAAATATAAATGGAAAACAACAATAAAATTGATTCCGAACAATTTATTAAATTGAATTTATCTTAGATTATGCCTATATATCATAAACAACTTGAAAATTCAGAAGAAACGAGCACTTTAGGTGGAATTTTCACGGACTTGGTTATCCCTCACCACACCAGAAGTTGTAAGGCATTTAAAACCCAACGGTAAAACGTGTTGGAATGAATAAAAGTTATTTTTTATTGACTGAAAATTTTGGTTTGAAGCAATATAACACATACACACGATAAACAAACCCAAGTAACCTTACCGTACTGCCTATCCTATGATCCTCCAGAGGACGAAAGAACAAACTCATGATATTGTCGCATGTGAAAACGGTAACCTAAGATATCGACATTTTATGTTTCTGAAATGCTATTCAAGTCACGTACACAAAGCTCGAATTTCAAAATTCCAAACTTATTTTTGAATAGATATAATGGTCTTAAAAGTAGCCGAGGTAACGGATTTCAACTTCCACCCTTAATTTCAAGGTTGTAGACTTACTGATCACAATTAGAAGTTTTATCGTAATTTCCACGTCTTAATTTTACGGCTACAATCTTACTAATAGAAAAACCAAAGAAACACGCTCTGTATGCAACTGATTTCGGAATAAACAAATTTTCTTTGTTGCATAGAGCACCCTTGGTCCCTACAGGGTTCACCCCAAAGTGAGGGGGGTTTAGATTAGTGTATCACATTCTATGGAGACTGCTATCGTTCACACGGTTAGGTCACCTCCGCTTTACCTAAGCCTACGGGACTTCTATCTTTAGTGCTCCTTTTGCTTCTTTCCATTTTCATGACTTCTTCGCTGATGATTCATCTTTCATTCCCCTTTCTTACCTTGCTGCTTCCATGCGCAGAGGATCCTGTACGGAAAGCACATCTTGTGCATAGACTCCCTGTTTTCTAAATTCTGTGCTATAAAGTCTCCTTACTTTTGGTGCGAGATAGAGTTACTGAAGCATTGCTATCTTTGCTACTACTTCCGCTATCTACAGGGTTGAACAACAGTGTCCGATGAAATGCATGTTTTAACAGCGACAGAGCACATGTCTAGATGCTGGGCTTCTGAACTTCAGGTATATTTCTAATGAAACGCTGTCAATATCTCAATGTATTTATTACTTCAAGTAGAAATTGTCACAATCGAAATTCGTGCATTGTTGAACAGTTAATCAGACTGCTGAGTAATACGAAGTCATACCACCTCAGCTTGGGTAGGAGTTCCGTGTCAGACGGGCGAAAAAGCCGGTGGTTCAAATATTAAATTTTTGTGGTACCATTTTCTCTCAACCATTTTGTAGCTTCTAAGTTAATCGACTACGCAATATCACTTCTTCTATTGACGCAGTTCTCTTCAAATAAATCTGATGAAACCAACATTAGCTCGTCAAACTTAGAGCGACGATTACTCAAAACCTGATTTTGGCGCCTTCACCAGCCTGGCACGGAGCGCCTCGCATCCTTGACCTGTTACCTCTTTCCTTTCCAACCTACAGAGGGAACGCCATTTTTCTTCGAGGTTCTTGGACCCTGACATCAACTTCCACAGGCGCACACCAAATTAGGCGACGCACAAGACAGCACGAGATCTACACACAGGCATACCCGCTGCGTCGTCACTTAGGTAGGTCACACGGGCAACCACACGAAAGTCACTTTCTGCGGAAGATATACCAAATGAAGCCCAAATAACTGACTGGACAAAAGAGATCAGAGACCCACAACCAGTGATGCTGAACCTGCTGTAGGCGGCACAGGGAATCTACGAGAAGTTCTAGGTCTCAGAGTAGAACACTTTAGATACTGATGAAATTTTCGTTCGGATAAAGAGGAATGAAGAAGTCCAGGGTCGTACATGTCTTCGTCCAATTTCCAAAGGCCCAGGAGCGCTTTAGACCACAGCACATTGCCAACGCCAGGGCATTTCTCGATGAGGAGACACGGTTAAAGGCAGGTAAGCTTAGAGATACATAGAGTTCTAGAACGAACTTGGAAAATGATATAAAATAATAGGTTTTATTCAGCCCATACATCTAAAACGTGATGATCAAGCCAGGGCATGGGAAAAAATTACAAAACCAAGAACAATCAACAAAATAAGCGTATGTAATGGAAAGGCCTCGATCAAAGGTATTAAAATTATCTGGAACGTATATAATTCTAATCCCCACATGCATCTATGGAAGCCATCATTTCCAGATGTGGAAAATATATATATTCGAGTTTGTATTCGAAGGACTAATGCCACAAAGTTTGCTGTCACGGAATGCAAGAACAGTTGGTCCGACATCAAGGATGGGGAGTGATAGCCCTCCACGCAAGCATCGCACGCCTAATTGTAAAAAAACATTGAAACTCATTTTATTCTGAAAGGCAGAGAGAAATTACGTCATCCTTGCGGCTTTGACCAATACAGATCACTTTATACTCTTCGTTTCTATAGAATTTCAAACACAGGAAATGGTACAACAAAACAAACATCAAGGACTCCCACTCGCCGAGAGCGACGTTTACAAACAAGTTACCCCGTGGTCGCTGTACAGCAACTCTAACGAGGCCAAATCGTTGTCTTACGAGACTCTGCCTCCAAACTGGAGATGATATAATTTGCGCATGACATGTCTCCTAACTGCAGTGGCAGCGTGCTTTCCTCCTATTCAAGGGATTCGGGTTCAATCCTCGGCGGAGCGTTTTTCTTTTGGAAAGAAAGCCTAACCTTGGAGCGAGACAAGGGCACCTCTGAAAAGGCCCAAAATTTGCCCTGTTACAATAACGTCAACATTTTTGAGCTAGAGGACTATCGGGATTCTCTTTTGGAGCACCAGCCAAGCAATGCATCGACACTTTATAATAGTTCTAGTAACGATACAACTGACGAGGCTTGATCAAATTAGAAGGACTACTCACGCGTCCAGGACTCGAAAGTTGTAATTGAATTGCCCGACTGCACTCGGGCGTACAAGCTCGGCTAGGGGGTTCCCGTTTTGTCGTTGATTTTACAAGGCGAGACATTACAAAAGAAATGTGTTGCAATGCCAACATGATAGGTAGAATGTTCTCGTCTTATTTTTCTTCCTCACTATCACACCACAAAACTACACACGATCCTCGACGTCATGAATACGGATACTCGCATCCCGACACGAGTTGCGTTTAACTGTACAGATGAGGACTGTCAATCACATGAATATTGAAATTTAGTTAGCTCAAAAATGGAGGATTGCTGTCATTGCATTATTCACAGGCACGGAACATGATTATTATATTAATGCAAAATACAGCGGACTTGAATGGGTAGTGTCCCAGAAACAGCAGGAAAGCTTGCATAATAGAACTGGAAACATTAAAGACCGTCATCAAAACAATGTAACATAGAGAACAAAATTTCAAAAATATCAGAAATATAATTGAGTAATATGACTCACATGAGAAACATAACAAACCAACAAGAAAAACATAATTAACCATACACGGGAGATACAGTAAGACTGGGGAAAATTATGTTCAAAGGACACTTACAAATTGTACGCGCATGACCTGCACGCCACTACAGCGTCTGATGCTACAAACGCTCTCCAGCACCAGCCCCAAAAAGCTGAACCCAAGACAGCACGGCTGCTGGATTAAGACTTCAGTGCAAGATGTTTACCATGTAATATTTGCCTGAGATTCAAACCCATCTTAATATTACGTACTGGAACAATCCTTGGCCACTCCGTAAGCGTGTGCAATACGGATCTTACGACATCTTATATATATAAGATCTTATCTTATATATATCATGAGCAGTGGTCTCCAAACTCCGGCCCGCGGGCCAAATCCGGCCCGCCAGCGTACACAATAGTAATTGTACTAGCTAATTTAGCAAGCGTATGCTCGCTCAGGGCGCGTACTCGGCGACTATAGAAATGATAAATAATGACAGGAAAATTAAAACAGTTTTTGCCCTTGGAACTTACCGGAGTAATCAGCATGCCCCTAAGGCTTGAAAATTGGGAGATCACTGTAGAGGAAAATAGAGGACGTACAGGGTTCATGATGAGTAGAAATCAAAAGCTTTGCATAATTTGGAGCTCATATTAAATTCAAGCCATAAAATGAATACATTCGCTTTGCTTGCGAGCGTATCCTGTATTCGTATTCGGAATGAAAAGAGTGAGCCTCATAGTTAATTCCAGCTATTATACGTGTGCATTTGCTTCACCTGCGATGGGTAGCGCGCATGCTGAACTAAAAACCTCATATTGAAATAAATTGAAGGTATTGGACATATGTGCCCCTGCTTCATATTGGAGGGTATGCAGGATTTCAAAGGATTGCAGGCATTAAATAAAAATGAGCAAATGGGGCATCTTCATTTCAAAGCACATCGCACGTAATAGATAAATTTAAGCCAAATGACCTTCAACTAAAGGCACGAAATTTGACTAAATTATGGGTCATGAACCGTACACGAGAGTTAACCCTCTCATCTACCCACACCGCATGTCAACGGTACCGAATGCAACAGACACCTGCTCGTCTGAACACACGCTCCATCGGCCAGAAAGTCCGGAACGTAAATGCAGAACAGTCCAGGCTTATGAGAAATATTCACGCCACCGGATAATCTCTCCCTCTAATTTGTCCATTAACCAGAGGTACAACCGCACAATTTTCACCTTCAAAGAACCCCAATTATTGAATAAAGCAATAAACATTTATGATTAAAAACACACATTTTTATCTAAAATTCGCACCTATACACAACACGAGTTTTCTCTCGGTAATCATACCTTACAGGCAGAGGTCACTCGGAGTCATCGGAACTACTACAGGTGTTTTATTGAACCCTTCACTAACTACAGATATATATCGAACCCATCACACTAACTATGTACAGGTTTTTATAGAACCCGTCACACTAACTACAGGTTTTTTATCAAACCCGCCCACTAACTACAGGTTTTTTGTAAAACCCGTCATACTAATTACAGGTTTTTTGTCAAACCCGTCATACTAATTACAGGTTTTAATGAACCCGTCATACTAATTACAGGTTTTTATTGAACCCGTCACACTAACTACAGGTTTTCATCGAACTCGTCACACCAACTACAAGATTTTATCGAACTCGCAACACCAACTCTAGTGTCCATAATGTGTACTTATTGTACACCTGGCACATCACCCAGCACGTACCGGGAAGACAAATCTCAACAGAAAGTAGCACTAATGGCCTTGACTGCAGCGGTGCAGCGACTCAAACTGGGTCGCACCAAAAGAGAAGCGACCCTTTAGTATGGAATTTATGCACATTGTGTGCTC
>VOMN01069460.1:0-25957 GCA_014899125.1 Orchestia grillus | reverse complement strand
AGTCCTTGGACCTCCCGAATCTTCGCCGTGAAACTTCGTTGTACAGCTCATAAGTACTGAAATGATATAAATTAACCTTTTCATTAAAATCCTGTTAAAACTTCAACTGCTTGTCTTCTTGGTGTGTTCGTATTCCTTAATCCTGTCTCTAGACATAAAGTCAGGAGTACTCAGTCGAAAATGACTCTTCGATGAATAAAAACCCCAACATACGAAAAAGAAAACCCGCAGCAGAACACGAATGAAGTAGCTGAGCTGCTGGCCGTCCGCACTACCACACAGTCGCTGCCAAAGTTATCTATGTACGCGCCTGGCAAATCAACGAGACGCGGAAGGCTCCAAAACGATCCCCCCGTGATCGCGTGGGACGCACCTCGCAACACTTCAGAGCTGCGCGAAATTCCTAAAGTCCCAATTGATGGAAATTTGCAACAGTTCCTCTAACGGAAAATTCTTAATAGGCTTTTCTGATTCTTTTCACGAGTGGTTAATTTCCTATTTATAAAAAAATTAATTCTGCGATAAACACCCATATAATTAAAAAAATTCTAATGAAGTGGTATTTGCAACAAAAATTCCCTTCAAATCAACTTCAAATACACACAAATAGTTCATCATAGTTGTTACATTTGTGCCCGTTAACCTTCCGCCTAGAGTTGAGCGCGCTGATCTTAGAGCTGAGCAGGGCCGACAGCTGGGGGCCCACGTCGCTGGCGGGGGGAAGGTCAGCCCCCGGCTCCACCCACGCGGTCGTCAGGTGCACCCGGCAGTTGGACGGGATGCAGTCCTGCGTAAATATATGGTAAGAACAAGAAAAAGTTTCCCAGTTAAAAATATAAAATTTGTGGGCACAGTTGAATTCTCATCAACTTAGACTGGTGACCAGTTGGATTTTTTTTGTGATAAAGCACAGCTCACGAAAGTTGGCAATTCATTCTACGTACAATAAATGAGGGAAGAAGTAGTTACTGACAGGCAGGTTCGTAAAGAGGGGAGAAGTTCTAATTGCGTCCCAGACTTACTGGTTACATCATGCTGAAGTGGCTACCCTATGCAGTGTACAGTGTAATCGATGTACCCCTATTAGATTCAAGTGAGTTTAATACTCAATTTTCTCGAATTAAAAGATCTAGATCGCAATTACTAAAGCATTGCCTTTTGCGATCAGTTTGGAGCACTTCACTCAGTAAATATGCCCTTTTCATTCACAATTACCGAAGCAACAGAAAAAATTTGAGTGTTTCTTTTAACTTTGGAGCTCTGGACAAGATGGTCACCAGCTCGGCTCACCTGTAATCTGGCTTTGAGTTTCTGGAGCAGGTCTTGCGTGTGAGGAGCAGGAGCTGGCATCTCAGGTCTGTGCGTGTACTCGACGGCCGCCCACACGGCACCCGATGCGGCGTCCTGCTCCAGCAAGGCCTCCACTTCCTGAGCAGCACAGCGCACGACGCTACAATCATAATCTCTTAACTTCCAAGAGCTCTACTTATTTTATCTATACCTTTTTAGTACCAAAATAGAATAAATCAAGTTCAAATTAAAGTAAATCAGTTTCAAATTTAAAAATATGTTTCAAACTAATAGAAATCAATTTGAAATTTAAAAATATCAATTTCAAATTAAAAGAAATAAATTTCAAATTAAATAGTTCATTTTGTTTTAGCATTTCATTTTAATTTATTTGAAATAAATTTAGGTTATCAGAAGTATTGCACACAATCTAATTATGAATATCAAAAGCATAATTTATTAATTCACCGAGAACTATGGATATGCTCGAAAAACAAATGCAAATATATATACATATGAAGAATGATAAATATCCATTTAGCTAAATAAAGTTAAAAATATACAACATAACTACATCATTAATATTCAGTTGTTTCCCATACAGACGTGTAATTTGTGCTCTGAATAACAAAGAAATATATATAGTGTAAAAATTGAACACAATATTTAATATTCAGTGTTTACTACCACTCAAATTCAGCATGTAATTAGTCTTTGCATGACATATATATGTATGTACATAGTTTGTTCCCTGCTATGCGCAGGTGTGAATGTTTGCTCCGTAATTGTTACTATGAATAATGAGGAGTCAGTCATTCGTAATTTTAATATTCAAGGGGACTGTACGGTGGAGTTTTATCCAAAGGTTTGAAGATGTTTTTCGTTGTAAAACTTTCTTTGGTACGTTTTTTATAACGTATTCAAATTTGAAAACTGTTCTTTCAGAAGTATTCAATACTTTCCGAGGTGTACACTTTGCTAGGGTCAGCACGACAGTGAAAACAATTCAAAGTTCTAGAAATACATACATTCACTGTAACCAGGATAAACTGGAGATTAAATATTTGATTCAAAATCGTTTGAAAGTACGCATTCTTCAGCTGAAATAAATAGAATGAAAATTGAATTATGAAATTCTCAGCAGAGGCGCAGCAGTAAACATTGAATAATATGCATTGTTTTCAATTTTACGTTACATATATATCTTTGTTATTCAGAGTAAGAATTACACACCTATGTAGGAAAGAATGAATATTAATGATTTAGCTATTAATTTCCCAGAAAATTTCATATTTATTCATTGTTATATAGATATATGGATATTTGTCACACTTCATGTATGTATTCGTATGTGTACTTGTTTCGTTTTTTGTACGGATCCATATTTCAAGACGAATTTAAAAACTTATCGTATTGAAATCTTAACAGGAATGCCCGGAAAATTTGTAATCACATAAATTCATTTGAAGTACGTAGTTTAAATTTTTATTTCAAATTAAAATTGACTTGCTTTATATTGAACTTGAGTTATTTTAATTTAACGTTAAAAAGGCGTAGTCGTTCGACCCGTTAAAAATGACTGGACTTCTTACAATTACTCTCAAAATAAATTATATTTTCCTAGTGAAGTATGTAATGGGTGAGCAATTTACCTTAATATTTCCGGAGAAATAAATAATTCATAATTAAAATAAGTTAACTTAAATACTGTCATACGGTGTTCTAACAAATAAAACATTTAATTTCTTTAAGAGTGCGTTCAGTTACGATACGATATATATTATTCTGTCTATGACTCAACGTGCATCAGTGGGGCTCACGGTCATATTCACCGATGAAATACTGATAAGGGAGACGGAGAGACCAACTCCACGAGCAATAAATTGTGTATTATTAAGTACCAGAACGATGTACATTGAAAACCATGAAAATCGTCAAAACTCTCACGGTATTCTGATAATCTCCTAACACTTTGAGTATCAAACTGGGAATCACACAGATATTTCTACGACATGACCTATTTTAAAAAATAATACAATTGAAATTGCAGAAATAATCTCTCAATATCAGTTTCAGGAAAATAAAATGTAATCTCAACTTTAAATATAAGTTTCAGAATAAATTTAAGTTGAAATCGTAGTCACACATCGAACATATTGATCTACGCTAAAAAAGTACTTAGAATATTTCTCTACGATCCACTTTCTAATATTTTACAAAATTTCAACCCCAGCAGAAGTAACGAAAAACAATTCATTAAACCCGTGGCAGCTACGATAATCATGCAAGAACCTCTCGTTAACTACGATTGACGGTCTTTGACCCCCGCCTGGTCAGTAAAACTGACTCAGCTTTGGAAGCGGACAGATAGTCCAGTACCAGCCTAGGAGTAAGGCAGTAACAGAGATAAAGCAGGAACACCCAGAAGCAGAACAGTAACAGAGGTAGAGCAGTAACATCTGTAAAGAGCCCTTAATACAAAAAATAGCAAATGTACACACAGACATTCAAATGATAATTCTCGACATGAAAATTGAATTACAATGCAAGAATACTTATAATCTCAACACAAACGGCTTAAGGCCAGTAAAAATTACTCGAGTTCGGCAGCAATACGCATAGCTGGTACGGCAATCTGGACGCGCTCAGAGTGACTAGACCATCAGCATCGATCTAACGAACGCTTTAGAATGAAAGAACGAATTCATTTCACCAGTCAAACAGCAGGTTCCGCTGCATGCCTAGGACGGGTGTGATCACGAGTGAAACACGATGGCAAAGCAAAAGGCTCCATTTCATGAATTAATTCCATGAGGCAGACGCGTGCATCACGAGTGTGAGATGGTCAGTAGTAAATCCCAAACAATAGAACCACAGCTGTTAGAAGTTAGCAAATGAGCTAAGCGACATGTGCCACTACGAGTGAGCACTGATGAAACTTCCTTTAAACGGCTATGGGAAAACTGAAAGCAGTTTCACTTGATTCATTGAAGCGTATTTCCACGGCGTCGTTGAACAACAGAAAATTATGATCTATAACGTTTCGATTGTTAAGTACGATGAGTAATGGTAGGATCAACCTAATGATATTTCGATCGTTTTTGTAGATTCGGTAATTTACCTGAACTCTTATTTCGTTCCAACGTTCGATAACATTTCCCTTGTACTTGAAACACTGCTTTTTGAGTTTTTATCGATTCCTCATGTGTAGAAAGCAACAATTGAATGCCTCTTAACCCATCAAATAGAGGAGTTACTGACAAAACAAATTCAAAAAATTGCATTATCCAACGGGTTTCGTATGGCTAAACCATGCGGCGCATGCTTGAGTGCGCGCATAGTCGCCCAAGTCATTCAACTTCATCGTTTCACAACAAAAATTTGCCAACTTCGTACATAATGAGGTGAGTCTGGCGGCTGCTTCCCGTTTCTTCTGAGAACAATCGTATTTCAGTGGTCGAATTAAAGTCCGAAAATAGGACGGCGCATATGGCATTTGACGACATTTATTATCTCAAGTGCTGACATGTGTGTTTATCAAGGAGCACGGAACTCACCTCTTGTAATATATAAAGAAATAGTGTTATTTCCGTATGTGTTATTTGCCAACTCCTAATATCGCAAAACAATAGAATCTCCCCATTATTCATATGAAACTTTGCTTTTGTATTATACTTGTGTGGTATTTATCACGGTCATTTTATTGAAGAAAATCATATTTGATAATTCATTGACCCGACCACAGACACAAAGTTCTAGCATTAATTTATACGAGCAGGACCCATGAAAATTTCACGGAAATTTAGATAAACAAACTGTAGATATACCAGCCCGTGAGAAGTGGTCCTCTCAAGTGTTGGACAGGTGTTAAAGGTTCAGGGCAGAGATAGTCCGGTCTTGAAAGTAATTTTCTTCTTGATGATGCGAGTAGTCTGAACTTCATTAAGGAAACTGAAAATGTGCAGCGAAGACTGGCTTTTTACGGCAAACCATGCAACCCGTATACAAGATACTTCGCTCGAGACCTGAAATTTTACTTGAAAAGTGGCGAAGCGTGACGGAACGGTAGATAGGTAGGTACAAGCGTATTAATATACAGATTTTCATTTTGTTTAGCTACATAGAAGTGAACAATTATGGTCTCGACCTAGAAACAAAAGTAAATTTTGTAACATAGGATCATGAAATTTATGTTCGATTTTTTCAACCCAAAGTAAAACAGTGCTAAGTAAGCAAATGATGCAGGTCGGAACCCCCAACAAACCATATCGCGTGTGAAGGATTAGAAATAACGAATTCTTTTGTTTTAACAGATCCGTCTTCACTAATATCTAGCTTAATAATGCTGGAATAAAAATAAATGCGCTCGTTCAGCCACTTCATGAGAGTCTCGATAGTTCAGCTTCCATTAAAAGTTGCATTCCTCACTATTTGTAGAGGCGTCTGTAGAGCGAGATCCGGGCAGCGCTCGGTCAACAGAGCCACCAGAGTTTGGATGTCGTCCGCACATTGGGAGCGGGCAGCTTGTCGCTCTCCTTCGTCCGCACTCTGCGGGAAATACACACGTAGAACTCTATTATAACCCTAAAATGCTTATTTTTATTAAAATACCCTGACACACTCTAGAATGAGCTATAAACGAACGTCTATTTCTGCTTGATAAGTGCAATAAGTGTGTACATATCGTGAGCATCTTCCGTGGAGTTGTTTTAACTCTCCATTGACACTTATTTTATTTCAGTGATAAAAATTGAGTCTAACTTCACAAAGTATAACCTCCTTTGAATGAAAGAGTGTTGTAGGACTAGCCACATCCCGGGTGGCCACACTCGAAGCAACATCATCACTTTATTTACTAGAGATTGACGTCCAATGAAGGAGACACGCGCATGGGATATTTTATACTTCTTTCAAATGTTTATTCTGAAATAAGTATTGATACTTTCAAGATATTATGAAATACGATAGATAATCGCGAATGTACTGCTTTGACAAACGTCGAAACATTTCATTTTGTAGAAAATAAATTCATGCTGAAGCTTGGGCCGAATCGAAACATTTATTGCTTTAAAAAGCTCAACATAATTTTGTGATGCTCATAACTCTCCAGCTCTGTAGCTAACATAATCAATAATGGCAGGCGGCAAATGGAATTATTCAAACTCAGGGTAGGTCATCGTGCGACGGACGCTTCTCCACCACCAATACAAGCAAATTTGAGATATAATCGTGGTGATCTTTACGCAGAGGTTCGGAAACATTGTTGTTTTTCAAAACTGAAAAAACGTATGAATTAATTTTTAAAGCCGGTGCTAAAAAGCTAAATTACCATCCAAGAACATTTTTGCTGCCTTTACTAAATGCCGAGCATTGGCATCAAATCCTTTAAATGTGATTTTAATACACTAATTTATTCAAATTCTCTGAGTACGACCTCACTAGCAACAAGAGAGATACTATAGTGAACCGGAATTGGACTGCACACCTTTTAACACGTTCAACGGTCCAGCTATGAGTGTGATATTCCTCCTTACATAAAGCTGGGGGCAATTGTCCTGACTTAAACCTGAGGGTAATCCTTACATAAAGCTGAGGGTAATTCAGCGACGGTGGAACCATGAAGTAGCCGTCACCGTCGCCGCCATGCTCTCTGTACCACTTGCAGAGCAGTGCCCTCTGCTGGCTGGGGAGCGCGGCCTGCAGCTGAGCATGGCCGGCCCGGGGCAGGGTGGCGGGTAACACCGGAGTGCCCAACGAGTCGTGCAGGAAGATCACCGGAATGACCAGGCTCGTCCGACAAGCACCTGTACAGGTGAACGAAAGACGGCGGGAATGAAAATAAAACTTATGTTTTTTTCAAATAGGGAGTTACTGAAGAAATACAGAGATTGAATACAAACAAAGATTCTCGTTACATACAAAAAACATTGACAAAGGATCGAAAATAATTAAGAAAACTAACAAAATTGGATTGAGCTCTCACAAAATTATGAATTTTTAAGCGAATACGGAAAAATTTTAACACCCAAAAAATTACATTCAGCCCAGAAATGACCCCAGAAAATATTCAATTAAGGAATTTTCAACGCTTGGAAAATGCTGTAAAGAATTATAGAGATCAATCCCATGCATACAGTATTTTTCGTAATATTTTTGGTCTATGGAAAACATATCGATTAAAACTTAAGTTTTATTTGAAGCTTTATTTTTTACTGAAGCATAATTTAGTTTATATGATCGACAGAGGGCGAGTAAATACATATTAATACTGATGTTTGAATAGTTTGAATTAGCCACAATCATGGTCATACCACAATGTTCAGCAACTCTAGCAGAGCTATTCCTTACACTATAATTATTGCAATGCATCAACTAAGCTCGCTGTGAAAATGCGATTGGAACATAGAAAATAGTTCATTAAACTCATAAAAATACTGAATATATGAAGGGAAAACCTGTTGTTCAATGTTCTGGGAAGCATTTGCCCTATTGATAGTAAGGATAATAAGTTCTGTTCTTCATGTTAACAAATTTTCCATAATATCGAAAACAGTCACTTTTAAAAAAATTGTTAGTAATGTAGTATGTACGCAGTTGTACCCTGGGAGACAAATTTTAATTTATCTCTATTGTTAATTTTATGCGCTGTAAATTATTTCCGATCGAATTATCGAAAAACGTGTCATGGAGATAGGAAAGCGTGTCATGGAGATAGTGAAGCGTGTCATGGAGATAGGAAAGTGTGTCATGGAAAAATGAAAGCGTGTCATGGAGATTGGAATGCATGTCATGGAGATAGGAAAGCGTGTCATTGATATAGGAAAGTGTGTCATTGAGATAGAGAAGCGTGTCATCGAGATAGGAAAGCGTGTCATGGAGATAGAGAAGCGTGTCATGGAGGTAGGAAAGGTACGAGCGTAGTACCACACAAGTTAGCAGGACGCGCGGTAAGCCATCCCCTAATATAAGGGAGAAATTTTGCCGCATCACCTTAATAGCTTCATTGAAAACATAGAGTTGACGATGGAAACAGAAAATTATGTTTGTATACCTTACTTGGATCTCTTGCTTAAACGCCGCCCTTATATTGGATTAACCTTTTCTATTTTTCGAAAGTCAACTGACACCGGAAGATGCCTCAACTCCTTTAGCTACCACTCCTTGTCCCAAGGAAACGGTGTAGCCAAGTCATATACAAGAGAGCATCTGTACTTTGCAGTAAAGATAAAAGACGACGAACTGAATAATATCGCAGATTTACTACAGTAAAGTAATTTCCCGCAAAAGTACTTCTGTCCACAGCGCCACCTAAATCAACATGATTTTCAAAATGGAACTGAAGAAGTTGCTATCGACTCCTTGCCAAACGTAAAACGTATACATCGCAGGTACTTCAGAATCAGTTCTGCGAATATCAAGACCATTTGATGTAAAATCCGCGCATAATTCTAATAATATCACTTAAAGTTAACTTCGTTTCGTAAAGGGTAAACAGTTACTGGGGGAAAACTAACCTAATTGATAAGTTTTAACTGCAATGACTGCTAGGCATGTTATATTGGCGAGACTGGGTGAAATTTCTAAAAGCGTATTAATGAACATGCGGACAATGTTCGAAGGCAAAACTCTCTTTCATATATTTGCGTTCATGGAATGAAAACCATTCTTTCAATTTCTAGAATGTTTAAGTAATATAAGCAGTTAACTCATATTTTCGAAAGATTGTGAAGGCATTTTATAGCGCATAAGGACCTGACAACATTAACGGACACTTGGGTATTTTGCAATAATTTCTTCCTCTGATCCTTGGCCGCTTTCATGAAAGCTCCTACTTACAATAGTGAAGTTTAAAAAATCAATGTGGTGTATTCTAGATACAAAATGGAAACATACCTTTTTTTGTTATAGTATACATCGTCCCCTGAAGGCGGTGACAGCAAATTCGACCGAAAGCTTCGGCTAAAAAGTATTCGTCTTGGATATCCTCAATTATAAATTAAAATTAACCTTACACACTCTTCAGTAATAACACAGGGTAGAAATTAAAACTCACATCCCAGTAATTGAACAAAAGTTTTTCCATCGAATCATAGTTACGGTTCATCGAGATTGAAGTGAATGACAAGAGAGAATGGATTAGTTTACTCAGCTTTGGATATTTGTTAGGAAATGAAGATGAATCTTTAGAGGCTCAAACGGGAGTTTACCGTCGTCACCCATATATGTGGTCTGGTATAAAACTGAAACTCTGAGCATCTTTCTTGCTTGTTTGCAACTGTGCATTCTCTTCAGTAATAACATAGTACAAAAATTAATAACTCATCATTCAGTCACAAAGCAAGGATTTTCTATTGCATCAAAGTAACGGTTCACTGGGGCTAGAGTGAATGAATTATTTTCTTTCGCTTTGGATATTCGTTAGCAAATAAAAAATAATTATTAGCGGCTCAAACAGGGTTTTAAAAAGGTTTGAAATTGTTATAACTTTTAAACGAGATTTTTGGACGATGTTATAGATACGAGACTGGCACATAACTGAAGTGTTCACTTCGTTTGTCTCAGTCTCTTTCAAGAGCTCACAGCACTTGGATAGGAAAAACAAATCGTCCGCAATGCACCGAGATCCTACCAGCGCCTAGAAATGAATACATGAAGACAACTGAATTCATTGAGCTAAAAAATAGAAAAATGAACCTCAACGGGAGAGGATTCATTGCAAAATCAAAGAAAGTTTTGGCCCAACGGGTTACGGATGGTCTAGTCCAGTACATTACTGTCACTCTGACCATCGTGCTAGCTCGCTTCTTCACCTGATAGCATGTTTGTAAATGTGCAAACTCTTCAATTATAACATAGGGCAGAAATCATAACTCATCTATCATCTAACATTTAATGATTGCGAAAGCTGATAAAGGAAATGTGACCGTAATTTAAATAGAACTAAATTTTGAAGAAAAATTTTGAGAACATTTAAATTACGGCGAGACGTACAAAAAGCTTGAAGTCAATTAAGCAAAAAATATCTAATTAAAATTGAATAAATTGCTAAAAATATTTTAAATTGAAAACCTCGTCAAAGGAGTTATATATTGGAAACTATTTTGCTGGACGGCAATTACGCCCACTTTCTGCAGCTTAATAAAAGTTCATCAGCAAGGAAACCCTTTTAGGCCAATCAATCGTTCGTCGTTTCCCCAACTTGTGATAACAATTTTTGATCAAAGCTCCTCACTCCAATTATTGACTTACCTCAATAAAAACTGAGAAATACTCATCAAACGAGAGTTTCTTAGAGAACATCAATATTCCTGGCGACCACGTTCTTGTCTCGCTTGATGTAAAATCTTTCTTCGATTCATTTCCAATAAACTCAACTCTTCTACATGTGGAAACGCAGATTAAATCCAATTAGAATATTATTCAAGAAAGAATAAAACTGAAGCCCAATGGAGTCATGCAACTCCCCAGAATTTGCTCAGAAGCCAATATTTTTCAATGAAATGACGGTATCCGCTAGCAGAAACAGGGAACCAAAATGAACATGGAACCGCCGGTGTCTGCGCTTCTTGTAGAATTCAGCATTGAAAAATAAAATTTTCAATGCAGCACCCTAGCAGTCTCTGATTGGAAAAAGGTATCTTAACGATATTATGAATATTATCCCCGAGGAATCTATTGACGAGCTTCTAAATTTTATCAATAAAACTAATCTTTATGTCTAGTACACGTGCGAAAAAGAAGCCGATCAAAGACTACCATTACTCGATCATCTGATAAAACGATAAGAGCACGGTTAATGAAACTTTGGTATTTAAAGAAAACTAACAAATTCGAACAACAATTTGAAATTTCAAAGGTACCATAAAAAGTCGACAAAAAGCGCCGTAAAGAAATCTCTCGTGGATCGCGATTAAACATGTTGCGTCCGAATAATAATGAAAACGAAAAACCCAAGTCAGAAATTTCTTACCAACGAATGGTTATCGAAAGAAACTGATAGAATCAATTAGAAGTAAAAACTAAACAAGAAAAGAACGAAATAAACCCAACGAGATTAGATAGACTTCCGCTCCCTACACTACAGAGCAACTGAAATATTGAATTGATTAATAAAAAAATATAATGTTCGAATTGCTAACAAGACAAAAAATACTCTGATGTCTAAATTAAACAATAGCAAATAAAAATGTACAAGATTTTCTAAAATTAATATAGTCTTTTAAATAAATTGTAACAATTGAGATAACGTTTATATTGGAGAAATACGTAAATAATTGTTCACACTAAGTTAACATCGAAGAAGTATTGATACATATTTATCATATTCTCTCGGCAATCAACAATAAAAAAATTATCATCAAATAGGTAAAGACACTCCGTAAATTTAAATAACGGAAAATAATGTTAGATCGAGATTACTTTTAAGAACGTTTTACTTTCACATAAATTGAAATTCTTATAAAAGGTGTATTGAATTTATTACGGGAATATCCAATTGTGTAACTTTGGATGATTATGTGATAAGTGTGCTTATATAACGTTAAATGAATTATCCCCAAAAATGATATTTTTATACACAATACACAGATGAGCAACCCCCCCTTCCCCTTCTTTTATCTGTCACAGTTTTCAAAATCTTTTTCCCTTGCTAAAGAGTTGAGTACAAAAACTCGAAAGCCCGGGTAAATAAATAACCCCCTAGATAAAATTCCCCAATTATCTTTACACTCATTTGACAGTCATTAAATAAGGGTTTTTATCGTATCATTGCCACGGTTCATTTAAAAGTGAATGAATTATTTTCTTTAGCTTTGTATATTTGTTACAAAATAAAGAGATATTATTTGAGGCTCGCACGTGTCTTTAAAAAGATTATAAATATTAGAACTTAATGTGTTTCGGACAGTATCATGGATACGAGATTGGTATGCAGCTCCAGTTTTCCCTTGGTTTTTCTTCGCATGTGAGGAAGCGAGCTCGCGGTGTTCGGCTAGAAGACACAACTCTGCTGTACCTAACCAAGACCCTACCAACGCCAAGTAATGAATAGCTGAAGAAAACTGAATTCATTGAGCTAAGAAAATCCCCGTGATTATAATAATAGCCATCGTGCATTTATACAGCGTGGTTTAAAAAAAGGAATCCCATTTTCAAATTTGTATATTTTAAAAACCATAACAGCTAAATATTTTCTACAAACACGGTTTTTTACGTTTAGTTTTCTGCATTTTTGCTGAAAATTTAATAGGGTGGTTAGAACTAAAATTATAAATTCTTCAGCGAATTAAGAAAAAGGAAAAACGTGCTTGCGCGAAAAAGTATAATTTTTTTTAATTCCTGAACTGCGTAATATTTATCAGAAAAGATTTATTTAGGAGGCAGTGGTGGATTCAGGAGTGTGCTCCAGCACATACAAGCTGTGCAGCACGAGAACTGCTACAGAATATTTTCACTGATCGCATTATTGCACTGAATAATTCAATTGAATGGCCACGTAAATCACCGGACTTAGGGCCCTGCAATTTCTTGCTGAGGGACATCTCAAGCGTAAAGAGTGCTTTTCTCGCCCCGAAAACACAGACGATTTAAAGAAAAGAAAATTGATTTGGTTTTAAAAAGTTATTGGTGGAATACGAATAAGACTGCAGGTGTGTCGAGGGAAATTGAAAGGGAAAGAAATAGAAGACATTTCGAGGGAAATCAACCTCATAAGTTTGAAATAAGAAATGCGTTTCCAAAAAAGTAGACATATAAAACCTTGTTTTTAGAAAACGTCTATCGTTATTCCTTCGTATAGGATACTAATTTAAAAATGGATTTCCTTTGTTTGGGCGACCCGGGAATGTACATTCTGGTATAAAAATTGCATTTCCTTGCGAAAGCAGTTCTTTCCCTTTTGTTTAATTCATCGTAGAATTTTCGATTTGAGTTGTAACGTAGTTAAATTTTCAACATAAATGAAGAAAACTAAACGTAAAAACCGTACTTTTAGAAAACGTCTAACTTTAATTATTTGTAAAATACACCAATTTGAAAAAGAGTTTCCTATTTTTGCGACACCATGTATGTATAATTTTTTCTCTGTAACACTTTTCACATGCCCCCATTGAGAACATTACTGCGGGCGACGCTGATATGCGGCAGTGTTGTAGATAGGATACTGAATATCGGATCGTAAATTAATGTAATCTGAAGGAAGTTAAATCTCGTATTGAATAGTATACGACAAGACAGTATTTCAGTTCATATGGCATGGTTTCAGCAGTGCGAATAGTGGACGTCATGACGAGTTCATTTTTCAAATTTATAATTGAGGATAATCAAGACAATTATTTGCCCAAGCTTTTGGTTAAATTTTCTCTAACCGTTTTCAAGGGACGATGTATACTTCCATAAAACAACATACGCCGCCGACTCGTATCTAGGATACAAAAATTAGGTTTTTGTACAACACAATACTGGGTGTCCCAGACATAACTGATCCTTTTAATTTGGATACCAGATTTTAATAGGACGCCTTACAATTTGGTATCCCATTTACTTATCAACGCAAGGGTCAGTTACGTTTGGGATGCCCTATATGTATAAGAAGGAGCGTTCATGAGGAGCGGCCAATGATTTCTAGATTGAAGTGATGTAAACAGTTAAAAATTGATATTCCCGAAAAGTTATAGAATTATTTTATAGTATAAAAGAGCCTCATAAAATTACCCGAGACTTTGATATTTAGTGATAATTTCTCCCCCTTATTATTGGCCGCTCGTCATGAACGCTCCTTTCTATATTGTGTGGTATAAAAAATTATTTTTGTAACCTAGATACGAGCTGACAGCGTATGCAGTTTTGCGAAAGTATACATCGTCCCCTGAAGCAGTACGGCTGAAGCAAATTTAACCGAAAGCTTGGGCTAAAAAATACTTGTCTTGATTATCCTTAATTATAAATTTGAAAAAAGTTTGGTTTAAAAAAAGCTGTCTTCAAATAATACGATGAGGAACAGCTTCACTGAAAAAATCTATTAATATTACGAATAAACTCTGGTAAATCCTGTAATTTTTTAGGAACGCGCATACTACTGGAGAAATAAATTCCAATTAGAGACGACTGAATGGAAATAAACATTTTTCAATGAACCAATCTAAAGGCAAGACTAAGTTTAACTGGGTAATGATGTCAACTACACCCTACTCGTTTCATTCTAAAGAAACGAACAAATGAAGAAAACCGAAGACCCCGAGTCAAGAAGGTTAAGGATGAATAGAAGGTGCGCGGTGTGAGCCTCTAATGTTGGAAAGTCCTCATCCTTTTCGCACTCAAAAAATTGAAAACCAGTTAAAAACGACAAAAATGAACAAGCAGCAAAGAATTGAGAACAAATTGTGGTTAGAAATAACCCAACGGGTCGTCGGTGGATTTGCATATATTTCATGTGACCATTTATGTTGCAAATTAGACCATCAAGCCTCGGTGCCGGTGCACAACAAGCGCCACGGAACTGTTTTGATGAAACTGAAAGTCATTCTTTGCGCAGTTTTAGCTCTAGAGCAAAAGGGTCGCTTGGGGTGAGGAACACTTTAAAAGTTCACCGTGGAATCTAAAAAAGAAATCAGCACCATGACGCGGCCTCAAATTAACTCATGTCTTCATTCAGAAAAACATTTTATCGTTCATAGGACAGGACGAATTGCGTCGTATTCGTGTATTTGTAGGATGTTATATTGGAATCATTGGGCCCAAAACATTTCATTAATGTCTATAAAAGCTAAAAAATGTCGATAGCCCTAATTCTATAACCCTTTTTACGATGTGGTAATGAGTGTTCCCTAAGCGTGAGCACAAGAAATCGCTTTTCAAGAGCCAAAATTAGTGAGAATCAAAGCTTAACTGCATGCTCGAGTGATGGACTCAATTGCCAGTCAAACAATGGTTTGAAAAGCGTTTGAGGAGTGATTACTAACCCAGACGTTATCGTTTCGTATAAGGGAACTTTTCAGCTTCGCACTTGGAATTGATTCATACGTATGTATGGCGTGCATGCGTCAGACTTTAGAGACAACTCGGAAAGAAGTCATCGACAGTGAGAACTCTTCAAAGACAGCGGCCTGGAGGTAAAACAAATCTGATCCAGACAAGACGTCGCCCTTATTGATATGGTCTTCTAAGTGTTTCGGGAAATTGACGAGGAAGAGAGAATCTTCTCACCTGAAGTCTTTATTTCCTTCAGATAACTTCCTTCAAATAACTATCACAGTACTCTGCAAACGATAGAATAGAATAGAATTGATAGAATTTCAATTCTTTCAATTGCCAGGCACAACAACTTTCATTCAATCAGTAACGATGCACAATTACTAGTCGAATTAGAGCATCAGTACAAGCGTGTAGTGTTGTATACGCCGTAAGGACGACCGTCAGGAAGACGGCGTCACCCACTCGTCAGCACTGCCTGCACAACGTCAGAGACGTCACTCACTCGTCAGCACTGCCTGCACAACGTCAGAGACGTCCCGCGCCACGACGCAAGATGTCCGGTCACTCCCGAAGTCAGCGCCGGGACCATAAGCGATGTTGAGGTCCCAGCCTTGGGACCGAGAGAGGAGACGCAGTTTGGGTAACACTTGCGTAGACAGGTACTTTACCTCTGCCCACGAGTCTGCCCAGAAAAAAGGATCATATTGAACATTGTTAGATCATGGGTGACAAATAATTCATATTTTCACCCCTGAACTCAACTTACAAAGCCAGGATAGCCTAGAAGTAAGGTACTCTCCATGAAATTGGATGCTAAACATTTGTTAACGTATCAGTGCTACCGATATCAGAGATGGGTACCTTACTTTTGGGCCACCCTGTATAATCGTATACGCTCACACTTCTTGTTTTCACAAACAATTAGACAATATAACGACGTTGTTCAGACCGCACTTGACTGATGCAATATTTGAAAATTTCTGGTTATGATAATAAAATAAACTTCGTCCCACGCATGATATAGCCAAATAACGGAAGCCCAATCTGACAAGGGCAAAGGGGGACACACTTCTCACCGCGAGGCTGGGAAAAAAGTATACTAGTCTTCAACACGTCCCGACTGCAGCACCAGATTCAGCGGTTCAGATATGAAATTGTAACTACTCTGACTACAGTTTTGATGTGGGAAATTGTTTCAAGCACGACGGCAGATCCTCAAAAAAGTCGATTTTGATATCCAGTACACTGCCAGTCTTTCTCCGTAATGGGACCCAGACTCTTCAACTCTCTGCCGAAATATCTGAGAGAGTTCGATGACTCCCTGGACGTCTTCAAGACGAAGCTGGATAACTTTCTACAACTATCCCCGATAGGCCTCCCTTTCCGCACTACCATGAAACGGCAGAGGGAAACGGTTTCATTCAACAGCTCGCATATATGCGAAGGCACACCATGCATACAAAGCGGCGGCGCCCCAGTGTGGCCGATGCGTGAAGGCTGAAATATCTCTAAGGTACATAAGGTATCCAGTATTTTTCGATGTTCCCAAGCATGATAAGCTGGGTGACCTTCACGAATGAAGAAGTAGGAGAATATTGAATCGAAGGTCTCCTTGAGAACAGAGTGAGTTCACGACAACCGCTAAAATACGAGATTATAAGTAGAAACAATACGGGGCGTGCAGCAAGAGTTAGAATCGCCGGGTGCTGTTGTACAGGGTAGACAATGTCGCATATCGCTGCAAGAAGAGCTCATCTCGTGTGCCTACCACGGAGAGTGTGCAGTAGCCTCGGTACACTAGGAGATCATCCTCTTCCTGGGTTAAGAACGAGTTTAACTTCGTTTGTAATTTACCGATGATATTCAAATCCTGTTATTCGTCAGTGGAAAATTGATAGTAAAATTTAGTTAAATTATGGTCAAATTTAAATGAAAATGACAATGCTCTACTCCGTAAACGAGAATACTCTTAAAGTAAATAGCTGAAGACATAATCCACGAAAATTTATAATACATGTCACATGCATTATGAATTAACAATGAAATCGTGACAATGTTTCCGCTTCCTAACACATTACAGAAAAGAAAAGAAGTACTTGATAGAAGTATGAAAGCAATAAACAAACTTTTCGGACTCAAGAGCAAGGTAGTAACAGCCTGCGCGTCTTCAGCATTCAGTAAGTGTATCAAGTTTTAGTATATTTTGAGGAAATACTCCGACCTCCTGCTAATCTATATTTGTCAAGTGACCTACGCAGGACTATATTAAAGCCTAAAATAATATTCACTCTAAAGTTAGCGTCACAATTGAGCATTAAGATTTATATTGTATTTAGTAACCCTGAGAGAGCATAACAGTTCCCACTTTTGTAGTGTCACCTTACTGCGTATAAGGACATTTTGCTGTAGAGTGCAATTTCGCTCACATGTTACACCACTTAGATTCATTTGATATTACTAACATTAGACGACTTCAGTACTATTAATAGTAAAGACAAATTGCTCATTACCATCGCATATTAATCAGTGGCATCGTACATATACCATCGTATATCCATGGTATACTAACATAGGCACACAACTACGCGTAGCTCCTGTAGGGATTGAACCTGAAGTTGAACCTTCAATGTAGGGATTGAACCTGACGTTCAATCCCTACATTGAACACTACTACGGTAAGCATGTAGCGGTCATGTAAGATTACGAATTGATGATGCAATATTTATAGCCCTGTATAGACTATTATAGTATAAATCGATTAGCTTTTTAACTGTGAAAGTTGAGAAAATTCGATCAAAGCTATAGTACGGGAGAAGAACAACACGTTGAAGTGTAGAAAACCTCGTAAAACGAACCTGACGACGGCGAGGTGCATGACACTTAATTAACAACTGAGTTTCTGCATGAAAAATGGATAATGAGATATGAGGGCAGCCAGGACTGAAGCGAAGAGGTACTGAGCTTTCTAGTACTACAGAACCTCGCCAGACGTACTTCATAGCTCCAATAAAGTCAGGTGGGTCTCAATATTAGTGAGGTGAAGGCACTGGGCTTTTACAAGGCAGACTGACCTGATGCGAGATCTGAAGGATGGGAGTGGCCCTAACCAGTGGCGCTTCTCTCGAGTGCTTTTCCAGTGACTGAGTGCTTTGGCGACCAACATAATTTGCTATTTAGGTCTCGAAATTGAGATCTGAGAGTTCGTAAGAACAACTGCTGAAGACTTATCAGTCTACCTTTAGCTATGACTTGTAGTGTTCTCATGCTATATATTCACACTGAAGTTAAACAATACAGTGCAAGGGATCTTCGTCACGCAGAGAACTGCAAAGAGCATTATTTTCTTCATTCATCATGTCTTCTACTAAATAGAGACAATAACACAATCGGAGCTTTTGTTGATATAGACACCATGAATGAATTCTTGTTACTACTAGCACTTCAAATCATCCATATACCTGGATGTTCATCGATAGCTCATAAAGTGATAATTGACGATACTGAAAAGAATGATGCACTTGCAGTAAACATCACCTCAACTTTTCAATTACACAGATAAGACAGAAAGGTTAAAGCAACAAACCTTTATTAGCACACACGTAGATGGTGATGGTTCTTCCTCTTTCTTTCTCTCTTTTGCTGCGTCCGTCATCACGCTTCTCCGCGCTTTCTTCATCCTGTCCCTTGTCGTCTATGACGCACTCCAACAGTTTTCTCACAGGCAAGGGGAGAGCAGAAAGCGAGGGAAGGTCGGTGGAGACGGATGTGGAATCCTTCCCTCTAACTTGTCCGGTAACTTGCGAAACACTGGGAGTTGTGACTGACATGCCTGAGGAAATTTTACACTTTGTATAAGTTGTAGAAAAGAAGTTGCTAATTGAATCTTCTGCGTGATACATACTACGTAAGGAAACCTTTCGAGACAGGAAGACAGTGGAGCAGTTTGAATCGACTCTCAGTAATCAGCCAATCCTTAGCATTCAGCCTACTTTCAGCGCTCAGCCTACCATCAGCATTCATCCTACTCTCAGCATTGAGCCTACGCTCGAGTTTCCTCTGATAAAACGAAAGTCAACGAGAGCTGATGAGAAACACAGTTCAAAAGCCCTGTAGAATGGGGCTTTCAAGAGGCCAGTGAAGTGATTTATAAGACTATGATGGAATTGGCATCATTGAGGAACACCTGTTGGGGAATAATTGACATAAATCACCGGAAAATTTAAACATTAAATATAACTATATAAATATTGAAATCAGGTTTTCTACTGAATAGAGACACTATTGGCCCTCACTACTGTTTCCTTCGTTCTATGAGGCAGTAGGGGTATGCTGTAGAAAAAAAGGTAAGGGCTCCATTCACTAAACAGGCTATTTTTATTATTATCTTTAAACTAGCTCTGCCGTGATTCTCAACTGGCCAGAGAGAGCACAATTTTTGAGGTTGAGTAAATAACGAGAAAAGAGGTCGCTATACCAAACCCCTTTGCCGGATCAAAGAAATCTATCGAAGAATTGACGTTACATTCGTACATCTAAAGAAAATGATCGTTTAGAACATACTGAATCTTCACGTAACAGTAAAATAAATTCATCTTTAAACAACTCACTTTTAAGACTAACACAATTAATATTTAGAGTCATGGACTGTAAATCATTATTTCGAAATAGGTTCAATTTGAGCCAGCAACTGACTCAATGACCGCCGCTTACCACCAACCGTAGATAAAACCAGCGTTATAAAACACATTCACACACAATTGACACTACAAGCACTAGACAGAAAAGACATAAACAAAATACTGAATAAACCTCCACCTGACATTAGCAGCACAGAGACACAACTCTCTAGGTCAGAGTACTGTGGAGGTGGTTGCCTTCCTGTGCTGCGCCGGCATCGTGCAATAAGCGATGTCAGGGAACGCCTAGCACTACTACTATGACCCGCTCTGGGCCGCCTGGCCAGTACTAAAGTACCAACATGTTTGATCGCCTGTTCTATGTTGCATGGTGAACACAAAATTATCAAGAAATGAAATTCATAGGCACACGGCTATGAACCAAGTGGTTGCCAACAAAAGAAGCGAAAATGAAGTTGCAAAGATCAGCAGCTAAGTCGCGAGTCGCTGGGCGGCCGACGGTCCTTTGTGCGGCCGAGCTGCGGGCGCCTCTTTGAGGTGAAGTCAACAAGCGGACCTCACTATAGCGCTACTCAAGTGCTGGGCAGGCTAAATCTTTTGAGTTGGAATATCGTCTGCCAGCACCTGAACAGCACTTGAGAGTTCGAGATATCTACTGCTGATGAAAGTAAAAGAATGCTTCTCCAGTGGCTGTGCGTAGGATGGTATACAGGAAGCGCTGGCCTGTAATCCAATACTCGCAAATAAGGAGCAAATGTGAAGTTTGTTATTTTGAATTCTGAATTCATGAACTCTAGCAGGAGATCACCACAGTTCTATACCTCTCATGACAATTAATTACGCTTTCTTCCACCATAAAAATTTAATTAATTAAATTCTAATTGGCATAGCTTTTCTTTCGGTGTGTAATTGGAACCTGAGCAAATAGTTACATATCTTTTGTGCCTTAATTGGTAAAATATTATAGTGTAATAATAATGTTGTGGTACATTCCTCCTCAGAAGATACTACGAAAAATGACAGCATATGATAGCAGAGTCCAATTCAGTTTAATTTATAAATGCATCAGTAGAGAACTTGAACAAATGATTAACGGTGCGAGATGAATTTAATGGTATTATGAATTGAATTAATTGTCTGTGTCTGGACTAGACTGGATGACGCAGGCAGTCAGAGCTCCGCGTGTATTGCAATTGCGTAAACTCAAGTTTACATCCAGTGATTCTCATGGGCAAACAAATTTTGATCAACGCGTTCTTGTTGTGGGCTCCTCTCCATGGTGTAGTGGCTAGCGTGATGACCTCACAGCCGAAAAGATCCAGGTTCGAGCCTCGGCTTAAGTGAGGCTTTTCACTTGACGGCGGAGTACTTCCCTTGAAAAAGGAAGTTTAAACCACACATTCCTCACATCCCCCACAACACCAGTAGTTGTAAGGCATTTAAAATTCAACGGTAAATCGTGTTGGAATAAATACTGGTTCTTTTTTTACTTGAATTTTTGACCACAACACGGGCCCAGTGACCACCGGTGTTCAAGTTATAACGCGTTCGGAACATTGTCATGGACAAATTTATACGCATTTCTTAATTACAATTTCTATATAATGGATTAAGTTGCAATCAGAGGGAAACTTTTACGCATGACTTGGATTATGCTTGCACACCCGCTCAACATAAAAATATCACAGAACCGCTCCTCACAAACCACCACTGCTCCTCACAAACCACCGCTACTCCGCACAAACCCTCACAGCTCCTCACAAACCTTCATTGCTCTTCACAAATCACCACTGCTCATCACAAACTATCACTGCTCCTCACAAACCATCACTGCCCCTCACAAGCCATCACTGCTCCACATAAAACCATCACTGCTGTACACAAAACCATCATTGACATAGAGAATCATTAAGGGCAAATACAAAACCATCACAACTAGTAAAAAAGCGACTACGCCAAAGAGTAAACAACATCTTTGAACAGTGCAGACCAGTACAAATCGATCAAAAAATGAATAAAAAGTATCACGGAGTCGCAGAAAGCCATCGCCTGGTATTATTTTCTTTGGTGACCACTTACTTTACTCACAATGCATGAAAGTTACTAAATAATCATTCATACAAAACCATCAATGAGTCACATGAAGCCACCACTGCTCCGTGCACAGCACGGCACGCCCTCCACTAGCCTCTACAGACGACCCAAGGCCCACACAACAGCACAACTGACCCATCGCACTCGCCATATGCACCATGAGCAGCGACGTGTTCTGTAGCGCCGGCCCCAGGCTCCGCCGAGCGGACCTTGTGCGCTGCCGGCGGCGGAGGAATCCTAGGTATCTGTCTAGGTCCAGGTCGTCTATTGACGGTATTTTAGACACCCTCTTCATGATTGAAGGAGCTCAAAGTACTCTGTCCTTACACACACATCACACATGTGCAACGTATATTCTTGTTCACACACGCAATCATGAAGGTGGTCTCCAGAGTCACATGAAAGTCTTTCAGAATATGAGTCACATGAATTTTGTTGAATTGAAGTGGGGAGTTAGTTTTCAGATTTTACGAATTTGAGATACTTGCCTAAAAACTCCTCCTTACTCTATACTTTTAATTTAGAATGAAGTGTTGCGCTATTTCAACCTGAATTTCAGAGGTACATAACTTTACTCAGTCATTCGATGACCAGCAAAACTTCTACAGCGTCGACAATGACAACTAAATATTCGTTAAAATATCCGTAGATTTTTCTAAAAATAACATTTTCGTCCTATGTATAAAAAATTCCAAAATCAAATTTACGAAGCTATCAGCCCACTTGATCAAAACACCGCCATAAAGTCAACGGACGATGGCACACGCTAACACAGCTCTTCAAAGAGGTTATAGATTCCTCAGCCCTGTCATCGATATAATAGCTCTGGAGCTTTGGGTAGCCTTTAAAAGGCACGCACATTGATCTCTCAATTTACAACTAAGTTTCGGAAACCACTATTTCACTCATTTAAGCAGCCAACTCAGCGAATATAATTTAGGTTGAAATGAGCACAGCAGGAATTGAGCTGAATAACTATCGGAACGGTCGACACATCGACATAACCACGACGGCGGCCAGGAGGATACTGGAAAGGTCCTCTCGGGAGAGACTAGAGTTCGAGTTATCAAGAAATCATAGCACTAAAATGCCACCTCACGATATTGTTGAATGCCATATACTAACTGCACCAACATGCCCGCCCAATTTATGGGTCTAAAAAATATCGTAAATGCCAATTTAAACTCCCAGAAAACGAAAACAAAAAATGCGATAGTATCACAGAATACGTGACGGACATGTTTCTCTGCTCTTTTTCAAGAAATATTCATCTATCGTACGTCTACTTAAGTAAATTCTTGTTTTCAGTGGATTATTTTTTTCACAGCATTCAGTGATCACGTACTCTAGTTATTAAAGCTTTGAAATGCCAGCCTAAATAACTTCCCAGCACTGAACCGTCCAGCCAGCTCTCAACTTAGCATTTATGTATGTTCCCGCAGACGGAAGCACAAACCACTCATGCCAAATTGGAGCTACACGTCATACATGTGCAGTAGTAAAACGGGAAGAATATTCATGTTCTGCGTCAGCAGGAACAAATAAATTGGATGTCTGGGAATCCAACGTATTCAAGAATAGTTCAGTCCGTTCCCAGGAACACTTCTAATTCCTGGTACCGCATTGCTCCTGTAGTGCCGCTCGACTTCGAATTGCTCCCTCATGTTGAGCACACCTTTGACCCAAAGTACACATGGCAGTACCCTCAACTATGTACATACATATATGGATGTAAAAAAACAGTACTTACAGACCAGAAAGTCACCTAACACTCACCATCATCGCACACTGAGGAAAACTCGTTCTCAACGAAGCTGGTCCCCTTCTGCCGTATTTCTGGAAGTTTTCGTTCAAATTGAGCTGCTTTTGGCTTGACCTCTTCTTTGTCTTTCTTAGCGGGGACGCTGTGATGTAGAATGGTAGTTAGGATGCAGCATAATTAGAGTTTACACACGAGTATAAAGTTACATATCTACTCAGTAGGACAAAAAATAGATCAAGTGCAGCGCCCGACGTGAACAGTCGCAGTACAGAGAGGAAGAATCCTACGCGCTCCTGATCAAAAACAATAAATGTGAAGTTTAATACGGTATCCATTTCGATAAAACGTATCTTATATACAAAAGAGTCATACACGAGGGAGCTTTGAAAAGTTCATGGAAAAAGTTCAAAACTAAAAATTTTTTGATTGAAAACGGCCGACGAATAACTACTGAGTCGGTAGCAGATAAACTACACATCTTATGGGTTCTTCACACACAATTCTTGAGGAGACTTTGGGGCTGAGAAAGCTTTCCGCTAGATGGGTCCCTGGGCTGTTGTGCCCAGATTAGCAGCAGACGAGAGCAAATCTTTTATTGGAAATTTTGAACAAGTGGGATAAGGACTCTGAAGCTTTTCTTCAAAGAATTGTGACAGGGAATGAAGCATGGATCTACCAGTATGATCCCGAGGCTGAAAACTGAATCACAGCAGTGGTTACTCCGGGACGGAAGTAGATCAATCAACGCAAAATCTGAACGTTCAAGAAGAAAAGTCGCCATTGTTTTCTGGAATGCAGAGGGGATTTTGCAAGTCGATTTCCTCAAAAACACGAAGACAATTACATATGCTTATCATGAAATCGTTTTGACAAAAACATCCGAGAAAATCTTAAATAACGCCCTGGAAGGCTGCATCAACGATCAATTTGGAAAGCTTTTCCGCCATGATCACACCCGCTCATGGTGCTCGGCAAACAAGAGCTATACTAGGTGAATTTCGACATGAAATTGTCTGTCGTCCACCTTACAGCCCTGATTTGGCGCCATCCAATTTCTTTTTGTTTTCAAAGTTGAAAAAATCTTTGAGTGGGGCTAATTTTCTATGAACTGAAGATGACAGAAGAACTGCTCTGACATGGCCCTCATCACAAGACCTTCATTTCAACACAAACAGACTGAAAGGGTGGCGTCATCGTTTAGAAAAGTGTATTTACCTTAATGGAATATATGTAGAAAAAAAGCATCATAACTGAAGTAGTGTTTCCATACTATCCTTTTTCCACGAACTTTTAGAAGTCCCCTCGTACACGTAGCTTCACTCCTAGGTTTCGGTGTCATTTTATTATAGTGCTTGCACCATCTGGTGGCCACTGATACTCTGTGGAGTCAGTGTGGAGTACCCTCAGCAATCACCTGAGTTCAGCGTTGTAATGAGTTCGAGGCACTGCGCCTTCACTTATTCGTTCACAAGGAAGAAGTTGATCAAATATACATGAAAAACGTAGCATATAGACTAGTGAATTTTTCAGGCGTTATTGAAGTCAGGAGAAAAGAGAATAGCGGTTCCACGTATGCACTTACTCGTACTTCTGTTTCGTTGCGTTAAGTTATTTATTAATACAAAAGTTTCATCTACACCTGATAAAACCTAGAGATATTTGACTCGCAATAATTACATTATAGATTGGAGTACCGTGATAAGTCTGATCAACGAACATTGAATTATGACCTTTTTGAAAGAAATCGTCAATAGCGCGTGTATTTTATCGTTACACTGACTGACTGTGATACGACTGTGTTACACTTTAGTAGTGAATAAATACCGTTTAAATCTGCAAAATTTCCAGTTCAAGTACACTCAATAGCGGGGATCTCGCTAATAAACAAGACGAGTTCACACACAGCCCATAGGGTGCGCAGGGAGTCCTTGTATCAGGTTGTTACATAAGTTTTGTCCAATTTTTGAGCCATATTTTTAGGACACGATTACTTCAATTTAACTTGTTTATGTTGTAGGCTTATCTATGGTAATTAATGAAATGTTGTGCCTTTTTTCAGATTGAGTGATAATTATCGTTATTAATAATTATTTTAGCCCTAATGTACACTCCAAGTGAAGAGCATATCGGGCATATTTTACTGTTTGAATTTCATAAAGGCAAAACGGCAAGCTCAGCAGCGAAAACACTCAAAGACACTTAT
>VOMN01069458.1:0-21297 GCA_014899125.1 Orchestia grillus | reverse complement strand
ATGACCAGAGTGTGATGACCAGAGTGTGATGACCAGAGTGTGGTGCCCGGAGTGTGATGACCAGAGTGTGGTGCCCTAGTGTACCCGTTTACTTCCCGACTCGATGGATCCGTCACGCTGTCTACCATCATTTCCCATCAATTGAGGTGCGCAGGAAAGCACTTGGTTATCACTTGATAAGAATGACGCTTCAAGGCTCCTCGCGCTCCGGTGCCGTGTACGCTATTGCGGCACACGCCCTGCCATCGGGCCCCTCCAATGTGACAGCTGGCAACCGATGTGTCGCATGATGTGTTTTATTTCTTGTGTCCGGTGTATGGGTTGTGACCACTTCGCTTGCCCCTCAAGTTATCTCTTCAGTTACTCTGAAGTTATTGCATAAGTTACCCTGACGTTTTGGTGTTATTTACCCTGAAGTTATAGTGTTAGTTACCCTGGTGATATTCTGTAAGTTAGCCAGATGTTATTGTGTAAATTACCGTGATGTTATTCTGTAAGTTACCCAGATGTTATAGTGTAAGTTACCTTGATGTTATTGTATAAGTCACCCTGATGTTATTGTGTAGGTTACCCTGATGTTATTGTGTAAGTTACCCTAACGTCTCCTAAGTTACCCTGACGTTGTCTCCTAAGTTACTCCGACGTTTTCTTCCAAGTTACCTTGACGTTGTCTCCTAAGTTATCGCGACGTTGTCTTCCAAGTTACCTTGACGTTGTCTCCTAAGTTACCCCGACGTTGTCTTCCAAGTTACCGTGACGCTGTCTCCCAAGTTACCGTGACACTCTCTCCCAAGTTACCGTGACACTGTCTCCTTAGTTACCCTGGCACTACCAAGTTAACCTGACGTTATCTCCTAAGTAAGTTATCGTGACGTTATCTCCTAAGATTCGCTAAAGTAGTATAAGCTACTCAAGTTACCGCATAATGCTACCTAAAATATAGCTTAAATTTCCATCAAGGTATAGTCTAAGCTACCCTGAAAGTATTGCATGAGTTACCCTGATTTAAATCGGAATATATAAAAAAGGAAATATCTTCCTTAGCAAGTAGGTAAAATTCTGTCGCATTTTCCCCTGAAAGTTTCTGATGATTTTTTCTCTCGAATTCCCCGTGGGGACTTGGCGCTCCTCAGAAGTAATCTAAGCGAACCATTACAGATTCAGTCGAACTTGTGGCAGTAGGCAGCGCTGTGCCGAGTTTTAAAATATTAATACATTCGAGCATTGCATTCGCAATTACACTCCACTATTTTGGACTCCTTTTGTAATAGGACAAGCTGAACCCGACCTCCTTTTGTCCCAAGTCTACATGAACATCGGTCGCGCTACATATGGAATTAAATATCACTTTTGTCTTGTGCCCGGGTACAGCGTATTATTTCCCGTGTCTTTGCAACTCAGCGAATAAAAAAGAGTTATTTCAATACTACAACTAGTTTTTTGTGGTCAGAACAATGAACTTTTTAATTAGCCTTCTTTTTTCAATGTACTCGTGTAAATATAACACAAGTACACCAAGAAGGTAAAGTTTCAGAGGAGTGATGGGTGTTCTTCCATGAAAGTTTTCAGGAACAACTGCATTGCCATGAACGAAAGTCTTTTTTCAAGGTACAATGATCTGTCTCGCGGCTGCGCATTGGCCAATGTTGAGCATTACCTAGCGTGACGTAGTGATGACACTCTGCTCGAGCACCACACGCTCGAATGCTCACAATTCATTCCCAAATCCAAATCAATCATCGAAGAAAACTGAAGGGAAATGATGTCTGTAGACAGGCTACAGCCCGTCGCCAAAATTTAATGGAGTGTTCACCAGCACTGCCGCATGGGTTTTAGTTCACAAATGAGATGCATTACGACTGTTTAAAGCGTCTCTCATTTTATGGCGTTTGCGATAGTTTCGCTCTTCCATTTCGTGCGGTCGTTGTGGTCAAGTCGCTCTACTCCGACTTAGAATGAACTGACTTTGGCCGTAAGTCACTCCGTGAGTAGCGACATTTCAAGTTCTTTCGTACGTTTATTTTTACATCAGTATACTCTGGCATATATTATGAAGGGAAACTCCTGTCCCATCTGATTGCAATAACTCCAATTTATCCTGTAAAGTTAGTTAAATTTGTCTATTGTATCTCTGGGAACTGGCGTCCCAAGGGAGGCACTGTTAGGTTACCCCAGCTATAGATGTCTTCGGGACTCTGTACTATCTTTCGTACCCACTTTCCTCCTTTAATTCTTCACGCTTTCTTTGCCATGTCTTCTTTTGCTTTTCTTCCTTTTCATTTTTAACTTGCTGTTTCTATGCGCAGGGGATCCTTCATTGGAACACGCCTTGTACATTAGTTCACCGTTCACTACAGTCCATATTAAATAGTCTCTTCTTTTTGCTCACATGGGATCCCAGTTAATGTAGATACGGAGCTTTAAACCGTGACAATGAAGATCCTGTTTTACCGCGCATGTATAAAAAACTTATGCTTTACCATATCATTAGAATATGAATAACACGTGTCTTACCCTTTGAGTAAGGAATAGCCATTAACATTAGCCCAGGATAACTCTTGTGTACAGGGTAAATCCGATCTTAGCCCGTTGGCATAAAGCACGTTTGTCACGGTCCTACAGCATAAGGTAACTCTTTATCCCAGAAGGTGTTGGACGACCCTATAGCACTGTATTAGTGTAATTTAACCATTGTTTTTCCCCGTGTCTCCTATATTACCCTGTAAGTGTAGAGTAACTTTTCACCTTCTGATTATATGGTAATTCCTTACCCGCTGAACTAGGGTAATTCCTTACCCGCTGAACATAAGGTACTTCCTTACCCGCTGAACATAGGGTAATTCCTTACCCACTGAACATAGGGTAATTCCTTACTCGCGGAACATAGGGTAATTCCTTACCTGCTGAACATAAGGTGATTCCTTACCTGCTGAACATAGGGTAATTCCTTACCTGCTGAGCATAATGTAATTCCTTACCCGCTGAACATAGGGTAATTCCTTACCCGCTGAATACAGGGTAATTCCTTACCCGCTGAATACAGGGTAATTCCTTACCCGCGGAACATAGGGTAATTCCTCTTGCTCCTAGACTTCTCAGAGTAAATCGTTGTTCTCTAACCCCGTATTGGGTAATTGTTTTGCCTCGTAAACATGAGATAACTTATCATGTTCGTTGATTATCGGGTAAATTGTCATTCTATGATTATAAATGAAGTGATTACACAAAGTCTGAACATAGATTAACTCACAAGTTCCATTGTCTATAGGGTATTTTGTCAATGCTACCGTCTGTACAGTTCCTCGTCGACCTCCTTGTCTATAGGGTAGTTCGTCAGTGCCCCTTGTCCATAGGGTAACTCGTCGGTGCCCCTTGTCCATAGGGTAACTCGTCGGTGCCCCTTGTTTTTAGAGTAACTCGTCGGTGCCCCTTGTCTATAGGGTAACTCGTCGATGCCCCTTGTTTATAGGGTAACTCGCCGGAGCCCCTGACTATAGGGTAACTGGGCCGCCGCTAGTTAGAGTAACTGGGACGCAAGTCAGGGTAACTCGGCCCCTGGAGTGACGATTCGCTTTGCCCCGCAGGATGGCCCTGGTGACGGCGTGGTCAATTTCCGACATCCTGGAGCTTCGCTGGTAACGTCCTGCCCACCCCGCTCCATATATTATAACATTACTATTATTATTACTATTATTAATAATAATGCACTCCACCTCTGCACTGTCTAATTTATTCTTGCACTTCGTGTGTTGCACTAATCTCTTGATTTTTACACTGCATCGAAAATAATCGTTGAAGCTCTCGCTGCACTAATCTACTGAATTTGACATAGCACTGCACTTCGACTTGCACTAATCATGTTCACTTTAAACTACGTTCACTAATCTCTGTCTCTCTCTCCCTCTCTCTCTGTCTCTCTCTTTTTCTCTCTAATTAAATATATATTGCACTAATCTAATATATTGCATTTCATGTTGCATCGTTCTGTTGCACAACTCGTCTTTTGCACTCTCACTGTTGCTGCACCCATCTGTTTTGTGCCAGTTTGCCGCACTTCATTTGTTTATTTTCCCCATATTTGGCACCTCACTTGCACAGCGAGCTGCGCTCTGCACTCCTTCGTCAGGTCCACCCACATCATTCTGCACCGTGGTCATATAACTTCACACACATTCACACACATTCACACACATTCACACACATTCACACACATTCACGCACATTCACATACATTCACACACATTCATACACTCACACACTCACACACCCACGCACTCAGGCACTCGTACACTCGTACACTTATACACTGATACACACATACACTGTCCTGAGGGACGCTCGCGACCTCATACAACGTGCACCAGCACGCTCGTGTTCGCAGGTCTGCGCACCACCGCCTACTCTACCCCCCCCCATCTTCTCATCCGTGATGAACAAAATTCACTCTCACGATTTCAGTCCCTTCATTTTCCCACCCGGACAGCACTGCCCAACATTTTCCCACCGGGGCATCACTGCCCAACATTTTCCCACCCGGACAGCACTGCCCAACATTTTCCCACCCGGACAGCACTGCCCAACTTTCAGTTCGCCTCTCTCGAGTCACCCGCCCACAGCCCTTCAAACGCTCTGTTCCGTTGCACTTGTTTTGCTGCATTTGAAGCGCTTGCCTCAGGCCAAATAAAATCCTCTTTTTCACCTAACAAATTAATTTCTTGCTTCCGTGCCTTTATGAAGTCTCGTACGTGTGAAGTTACTTAAAATTCCTTTCCTTCATTCCATCCAAGTTATCATCTTTTCGTGTCATTTTATTCTGTGCGAAAGTTTAAACCTGCTCCCGGTGAAAGTGGGGGTACCTGCTACCTCTTCGCGTGAGTATAGGGCTGTGTCTCTTCCTCTCACCGCTCGTATAGAATGATTTCTGCATTTTCCTGAACATATAGGGTAATTTCTGCCGATTTCTGAAAACATAGGGCGATTACTGGCTCCGGAAGATTCTAGGATAACCAAAACAATAGAATAACTCCTATCTCATTTTGATGGCGTAGGGTAACTTCTGTATATCCATAAAACGATAGGGTTACTTCTGTCTCTCCTTAAAACGATAGGGTTACTTCTGTCTCTCCATAAAACGATAGGGTTACTTCTGTCTCTCCATAAAACGATAGGGTTACTTCTGTCTCTCCATAAAACGATAGGGTTACTTCTGTCTCTCCATAAAACGATAGGGTTACTTCTGTCTCTCCATAAAACGATAGGGTTACTTCTGTCTCTCCATAAAACGATAGGGTTACTTCTGTCTCTCCATAAAACGATAGGGTTACTTCTGTCTCTCCATAAAACGATAGGGTTACTTCTGTCTCTCCATAAAACGATAGGGTTACTCCTGTCTCTCCATAAAACGATAGGGTTACTCCTGTCTCTCCATAAAACGATAGGTTTACTCCTGTCTCTCCATAAAACGATAGGGTTACTTCCATCTCTCCATAAAATGGATTGGGTGTTTTTCGTCTCTCCACAAAACGGATAGGGTACCTTCCGTCAGTTATCGAAGCGAAAGCACAATTTTTGTATCTCCATGAAGCGGTAGGACAACCTCTGTTTCTAGGAAGCCATGGGTACCTTGCGACGTTCTCCGTAAGCATAGGGAAACTTTAGGGAGCACATCACGATAGGTACCAAAAATGAGCACAAAACTGTGGTGCTCCATGGAGCAGGACCCCTGAATTAGACTCGGTTGATTAACTCCTGCCGCGCCAGTCGAGTAACTCTGCAGTAGGGCGCCAAGGAGGGAACTTGCTTTGCGTTCCGTGGCACCGACGGTCAAGTGAGAGCTCTGGAACGTTTGTATTCAAGTGTCAGTGAATTTGGTTTAGCTCGTCAATCTCCACAACGACACTCTAGTACGAGGTAATCAATCAGGGTTCTGTTTATTTTTTGAGACCATGAACATTTCCTGCTGCAATGAAATACTTCTTGGTGAAATACTTCTTGGTGAAATACTAATAAACTCCACTCTACTGCACTACACTCCACTCTACTGCACTACACTCCACTCTACTACACTCCACTCTACTGCACTACACTNNNNCTCTATTGCACTGCACTACACTCTACTCTATTGCACTGCACTACACTCTACTCTATTGCACTGCACTACACTCTACTCTATTGCACTACACTCCACTCTACTCTATTGCACTACACTCCACTCTACTCTACTGCACTACACTCCACTCTACTTCACTCCACTCCCGTCGACTACACGCCATTCGACTACACCCCACTCCACTGGGCACAAAGGTTTCATAAGTTGCGTTGTAATATAATCATTGTTTTCCCATTGCTGGTAATTTCATTTGCATGGAATATTTGTAATCATTTTTCGTTTCTCTCATGCATCTCGAGAGAGTCATCTATATCCAAACGTTTCTATTCGGAAAACCAGAAGTGCTTTGAAAGTTGCTTTTTTGTTTATTTGCCTCATCTGGTTATTTCTATGACCAGTTTCAGTATTTCATGTTCACTTCATAGGTTAATTAAACCCCATCAGCCACTCCACTAAAAGACCGACTTCTACCCGAGACTAAACAATGATTTCTAATATCACCACACAGCCTAGTTATCCAAATTACATCCTTTTCCCCCCCTCTATCCTTTCATTCGAATGCGTTATCCCTAATTAAAGAAACCCCTATAGAACTGAGTTCATTAATCGGAAGCCCATTAGCCTGGTCAGTCGCTGCCCTACGTTCATAAACAGAGTGCTGCTGCACCGTCGCTAAACTCTGCATGACTTTAAACATATAATAATGATAAAAATGTCACTGCATAGCCCGCTATTGAATGCTGCCCCGTAATCTCATTCATTGGAGTCAGCTGTGATGCCAGACTAAAGTTTGAGTGGATTTATCCCGAGACTTGAGTGTGATTGAAAAAAGACTGAGAAGGCATCTCTTTAGTTTTTGTTTCTGCTGAAGCATCGTTCGAACGCGTCCTCTAAACTTTATTTAACTTGGTGCTGTCCTGAACTAGCGGATTGCCTCCTTAGATCTGCCGATTGAGTCGTTTGATGAACTGATTGCTGCTTCACTGTAGTGCTAATTTCAATTATTCGTATGCCCGACTTCGTAAGCGAAGTGCTTCTTGCTCGTGAGTTTGTTGGTGTGGTCACTTTTGAATTTTTGGAATCATTCATCAATATATCACCAGAACTTCAAATGTAAAATACAAAATAAGATTGATGTTAAAAATCACTATTCATTGGAAATACTAGAATCATTTATGCTCATGAGCAATAGTAGTTTCTCTCTCTGAATTCTAGATTCATGAATTCATTTTATCGACTTCTATAATGCTATACAATCGTTCATTAGTTTTGAATACTAGTACCTGATGAAACTAGCCAGGGAGCTCCTATTTTTTCTTGCTAAATTTATTGACCACCGTGTGTCTCATTGATGCTATAATTGCATCATCGCATCAAAAGCCCTTGCTGGAGTTCAGCGTATGCTTATGTACATATGTTTGATTATGTAAATAGATCTCCTATGGGAGATGAGAAATCGAGCTTGAAATCTTTCTTGAAGTTCAGCTCGTCCAAGATACAACATCATCTTTGGATTTAGTAAACTCCATTGTACGTTAATAGGCTTGCATCACGGATTATTTGACGACTGGATTGACTTGGAGTGGTGCGGACCTGAATAGCGAAATGTTTTTCAGAAGTTTTTCTTATTCATGGCTCCTTGGGGATTATTGAGTTAATTTGTTGTTAATTGAATGAATCTTTTCACGGCCGGGCTCTGTGATACTTTGTGCTAGGTGGAAGTAGCTCTGGGGTTCCGTCCCAGGCCACACTGGTGTGCCCCCTATTTTAGTCATGTCGTGCTCCAATGTTCCCTTCCAAAGAGAAGCACTCCATCCGGGGTATCGAACCCGGCTTGTATTCACTATGAAGCAAGCACGCTACCGCTTGCGCTACGGAACACCCGAAAGAAAACAGCGTTCGTGATAACTTCATGAGCTGAAATCAATGTGTCCCTGAAAGACACCGTTGCCACAGTATCCTCAGTTGCGTTGGTTTTTGATTGATTTCAGTTAGTGTGAAATGAACAATTCATGTATTTCTTTGCGCGGGAAAATGATTTTATTCTAAAGTTGTGTTTAATTGGATTTCTTGATAATCTTCACAGCCTTTACATTTTAAATTCAAGTTTGAATTTTTGTATTTTTGATGACTGTCAATACTTTGTTTACAATTTTGAGTGTCATCCTTGTTACCTTTAATGTAAGTTACTACTTTGTTATTTTCATATAAGTAACCACCTCTTTATTTCCAATATGTCACCGGTGACCTCTTTATTTCCAATATTAGGCACCATCTAATTTTTTCCTATAAAAGTCACCACCTTTTCATTTCCAGGTTTTTTTGAGTCAGAGGCTGTTTCGATAAAATATTTCCATTAGAAGCGCTACAAAAATCAATGGAGCGCTCGGCCAAACTTTATTAAAGAGCATTCGGGCGTTTCGAAAGAAAATTTGATCCCCTAATTAAACAGGCCCCAATTCTTGATCGCCTATTGATCAGTCAGAGCTGACCGAGCGGGGCGGATAGGGGTGGGGAGAAATGTTCAACGAGTGGTGGGAACAAGGAGGAAATAATCACAACCTTTCTACATACAACAACGGACGCGAACTGGTGAACAGTACAAAATAGTTTCTTTTCCTTGCTTCAAAAGTACAAATAATTTTTGCAATAAAATATGCGTACTGTTCACGAGGTTTTTCGTTCAACAGACCCAAGCTGGACTCAATTCTCTCAGAGCCACAATTTACGTTGTTATATAAGTAAGTCAAATGGATGTTCATCGGATTTTAACTTCCCGTATTTGGGTTTCATTATACATCATCCGTGAGAATATATCCTGCGGGGTCGGGCTTGCACTTCAGTTCAGCGGAATATTACGAAAACAGTTGTTCACATTTCAAGTACGTGCGCCCACATCCACCCTTGGTTCGAGCGAAACAATTCGAATTTACGACTAAACTGGACTATCAATAATGTCATTCAGGAAAAATGACAGTGTCTCTACAGGGTTAATTGAAATCACTTGAGGTTTTATTTTTCTGTGTGGGAAAGCAATGTTGCGCCTGTCTTGAATGCGGGCTGACAAAAATGTACCAGAGGGCCGTGCCCTAACAAAAGCCGAGTGTCCGGTGTCATAAAACTCCTAAGTTTATAAGAAATGGTCCCGTTTTTTCCGGTGCGAGATAGCCTGAGCTACTAAAGCGCTGCTATCCTTATTCTAATTCCAGCTACTGTTTTGACGGAACATTGGATTAAATATGACAGCTTGATTTCTCGTGTTACGGGCACTGGCGCGATGAGGGCTGTCAGAGTGAAGCAATGATGGTGAAGTACATATGCCACATGATTGTGAAGTACATGTATCACATGATTGTGAAGTACTATGTTTATATAAGGCATATGAATAATGAGTGATTCCTCAATTATAGACCATAAATCTTCAAAGAAACTATGAAAAGAAGGAATGTAATTGCAGAAGTGCCTCGGAGTTCATGATCAGTTCATAGACAAGAAAATGATCGTTGTTCCGTAGGTGTTGAACATTCAGCAGGATCCAACGTCCATATCGCCATTCCTTGGCATCGTCTTGCAACTCAAACTTATTTTGGGGTGTCAAGAGTGAATATAATTTTTGCCAAATGACGTTGATGTACCTGAAGCTAGTGATTTTAAGTTCTTACTTGTGAATAAAAATAAAACGACCAGTACCGATAAGCTTAAATGGAGATGCAGTCATCTTTCAATTTATATAATCGTCATCAGAAGCGTAGATCTCTAGACTTGAGTAGGTATTGACCCCGTAACTTCCGTTAATGAAGTGACGCTAATTATTTTTCACTAAAACGGAGTGAGCGATCCTCTGTCTCTCGAGGCTGCGGCGGCACTGAGTCTACGGAGCTCGAGCGCCTTTGTTGAGCTCCGCCTCTTTCTCGCTGCTCCTCGCCACGGCCCTCCAGGGAAAACCGCTATTCTTTTCTTCGTATTAAACGCGAATTTCTTTGCCACCCCAATTTGGCAACCGAGCTTTTAATCTACTGCGAAAACTCAGTAAAGTTACTCGGGGGTTATTCTGACCAGTTTGAAGTTTATGAGCAGAAGAAATCCTATTGATTTTCTGATTTGTTCACGGAAAACTGTTTAGTAGTGAGGCTTTGAGCAGAAACCCTCCTAGCGACGCGGTCTCGAGTGCCGCCTGCCCTATAAACACGAACAGTATTTTGCTCCCGTCTAAACCAGCTCTGTAGATCACAGAGCAGCGATCACAGAATTCTGCTTAACACGGGTGTTTTTTTCTTGTTTTTGGTCGACTTGAAAGTTTGACTCTTTCGTTGGGTAGTATAACCGTTGCTATGCAGCTGAAACCACGTGCAAATTTATCGAGTGAAAGGCTATCGAATGTTGTGAAATTCCGTGATAACTGTCGATTCTTGAGCCATGCAAGGAATTACAGCTTTGTGCTTTCCCGAAAAATCTGTTTTGTTGCTACAACCTCCTCGTATAGGTAAATATATATTACCTTCGAGTGTATCGATTCTGAATAAACACGTACACCTTCTTTTATGTTGCTCAGATTTTTATAATTTGCAGCATTTTAAGTAAGGTCCAATTCACAGCACGTTTTACGTTAGTGTAGAAAATGACCGACGGCCACCCGACAGACGAGTCGACACAGTCAGCTGACTAAGAAATCAGCGTCCTCCAAAAGGAGAAATCGATTCCGGGCAGAGCCAGGCTTCTTTCTCACAACCAATGCTTCATTTGGCTTCAAAATGCTATTCTTATCCTCGAAATCTCGCTGATGAATCATTCATGCATCCCATAGATACAATCTGAAGAGCTCATCAGTCATTTCGTTTTTTACGAACCAGCGTCAATATTCTTTAGTTGTACACGCGCTGTGTGAACGCGCGACAGGACTGCGTCGTTTTTAGCGAACTGAAAGCTCTACATTTTTTGGCGTAGTCGTCCATCGTAAGATGGAAGGAAGCGACGGGCCTGACACAGCTCTCTTGTGTGAATACATTTCCACACTTGTGAAACTTGAGACCCTGTTGACGGCAACAGACAAAGGCCTCGTCAGCTGCTCATCGATTGGCCAAATGGTGTGGTGCGTTCGACGACGGCCTAACGATCGTTTTCTCTGATGACCGGGGCGAACACAGGGGGAACTCCTGTGGGCGTCACCATTTCACGAATATTGGACGAATGTTATGGGGCTTGAGATTTTTTATCCCTTGTTTCATGGACCCTTTTCCGTGCGCTTAGTTTTTTATTAGGGATGGACTTGGTCAGCTTTTATATCAGAATAAAGCCAGGTGCCAATAAGATTCTGGTCTGGGTCTCGGTATTCTTTTTACGCAAATTCCATGTAAGTCAGGTTAGGTTCAAGATGGTGGCGATGAAGCAAGTGCTAGTCTTTTACGCGCTGGGCAAACCGACAGCGAAACTAAGAGAAGTGAACATATTTTTCATCAATTAATAATTCAGAAAGCCAATTTTCCTCTTACCTTTTTAATGTACTTGGTGACTTTAATTAAAACTCATACGCTGAACGTCAACGTTTGTACTCAATGTGAAAGATTGATGGCTAAGAAGGGTTTGTACTCTTATTTTTGTCTCCACGTGCATGACTCGTCAGTGCAGTGAGGGGAATTGCAGGCAAATCTTCGAAATTGTATATTTCGTAATTTTTGTACGAGCTATTACCTTAGTCCAAAGGGAAGCTGCTAGAAAAGACCTGAACTCTTGACGGTCGTTTCCAAAAGAGGCATTTTCTAAATGCGAGTCTGGGCTGAAAAAACTCGCTAGGTTCTGGGGCCTACGTGACTAATGAATGAGTTGGACCGCAACTCGTGATCTCGCGCTTTCTTGACTCGCAATGAAAATCGGAGATAGCGCTTTGCAAAGTCCCAAACTTTGCAGTTCGACGGCTTTCAATGGAAGTTTTTTGACCTTGTTTTTATTAAAAACTCAGGCTTTGAACTTCTGCTGAAGTTCAAAGACCGGTATTCGTTAAGAACGTAAACTTCGGCAGATTAGAGGGAGTCTCTTGGCCGCACGAGTGCACACAGAAGTATAATTACGCGCTTGAACGATTATAGTTAGCACTATTAGGAAACTTTAAGTAAAAAAATATACACTTGGAACTTTTTAACATTATTATGCTGAAAATATTGTTTCTTCTTCTAATCCTTCGTGCAAACTTTGGCAAGCTCGTTCAGTCCATACCTGTACATTAACACGTTGATTCCGAAGTAGGTCATGTATGGCACACGTGATCACCTAACTTAATGTAACCAAAGCACTATCATGTATAAATACAAATTTTCGAGTCTTCTCCATATTTGTGTTCATCAATTGAATAAGCTAATTCTGATTAGAAAGAAATTTAATAGAGTAGCCAAATTTGTGAAACCAAAATCCTTCATTTTAAAATTCAAAGTAGAGATATTTGTCGGCATGTAATTTTACCTGTGTAGAGAATCGGAGTCAACGTGTTAAATATGTTCATCAGACAGTTATTACAGAAACCAAGAATTTCATTCCCAATATGAAGTGCCTCAGTCATCCTGTTCCCTGACTCGCTTTTGTTTTTTCATCAAAATCATTTCATGAAATAGAGAAAAAAAAGATGTGTTGCTAAAATATGTTTAAAATACTGTACATTCGGTCGAGGTGAGAGTTACCGCAGAATGTTGCTTTTTTTCTGGCAGCGGCCGAGTTTGCAAAACAGAGTCTTGACGGCCTCGTCTTTCCCACGTGTGCGCAGTAGTGAAATTCAAGTCTACGTCGAAAAAAGAATTCTACGTTTAACGACGGATCTGTTCCACGACTAAACTTACTTAGTGCGAACTAACGACCGGCAGCCGACGCTTGAGGGCACAGCTCTTTTAGACTGCAGCCGAATTTATGTGTTGTTTTACGGAAAAAAACGAGCACAGAACAATTAAATACAGCGTACGAAATACGACACTTTCCATTTGAACTTTGTCTTTTTGTTTCGTGTGCCCGCGGTATACATATACGACGTAACACTGGGGCACAACTTTCTTGTTTTGTCACCTATTTTGATGACTTTATCACTACATCATCACTATGATTGACGATACTTTATTACCCTGTATTTCTCGTTACTGTAAGATGAATCTCCGTGCAGGCTACTTCTGCACCCTCCAAAGGATGTTTAAGGTCTCTAAGTTCTCGAATTCGAGTCAAAAAATTCCTTTGACAAGCATTGCATTGTTGGGAAAGCAAGTGCAAACAATAAATGGTGCGCAAAAAAATTTGCGCAAAATGGACTCAAAACCTAGTTTCCCTTGAGAAAATATTCCTTTCTCTTTATAGATCAAGTTCGAAAACTAAGTTGGAAACATAATATTACCCGAGCCAGCCCTGACGGGTGGAAAAAAAACTGTTACCTCGTCACCCACTGCTGAGTCAGGGACCCTTGATGCTGCTGTCCGTCCGGTTGTGGAGTCACTTGAGCGTTGGTTTTATTCTTACTTCGGTCCCGCAGACTGCTGGTGGAGCGGCCTGCAGTCACCTAGTGTGGAGTCTCTACTCATAATTATTTCTTCTTTCTTAAACCTCTGAACTGTTTAGTTGATGTGCTTCTAGTGCGATTAAAGATGGAGTGTTTAATCTGACCATTTTTTTCAAAAGCTTCTCGTGCCTGTCGAACGTGAAGAAAGAATCTTCATTGGAGGGCCATGGATCTGATTTGACTGGAAATGTACCGGTTGTATGTACCTATGTAAGTTTATGTAGTGAATGATAATTGTTTCCTGATGCATCGTCATTGACTTCTCTCGTCACAGAAATGAAATTACCACCTGAACAGCAAATTTGCACTCACACACACACACACATGCACACACACACATACACACACATCCAACAGGAGGTGCTGGAGGTCTGCACACGCCCGCGCATGAAGGACAAGGACGTACACCGCTAATTTCTACTTTCCGATGTGCAGATGCAGAGTGTCGTCACCCAAATAATCCCTAATAAAATATTAGTATCGCTTTCATTTCTTGAGCAGAACTGTTGTCCGCGAGCTGCTGGTACCGAATATATTTTTGCATCATCAACTGCAACAGCGAATCGTGAATTTTTTGTCATTGCGTTTGTGTTTGTGTGGTGTAAAATTTTCAGGTGTGATCTTACCTGAACTTCATTATTTCGTTGATATGCCTTGTGATTTTTCTGACTCTTAACATCTGGAGTACTTTTATTTCAACGGTTATATAATTCATTCACCAGAGTGCAGAATGTCAGCACCGCAATCGCAATGATTTCAGGATGTACCATGACCTCGTGCTTCTTGATCCATCGTGCGAATCTTCATCACGCAATGCTTGAAGTGCGTGCGCCCGTACCGTGGGGGACTGTGTGCAGTTGCGGGTGTTCGTCACTAGGTTGACGCATGTTAATGTAGCCTGATAGACCTCCGCGCCACCCACACATGCCACCGGCTAACAGGTGTAGGGTTTATTTAAGCTGACTAGATCCAGGTACCCTACCGCAAGACTGCACATAGTCCCCCGCAGCTGAGCGTGGTGCGCTGGTTAAACGGGACCGAGTTAAGACAAATTTTTTGTCTACCTCTGGAAGATTAGATTTATTCTTCGCACGAGTGGATGCGTCTGTTCTTGATCGACTAAATTTCTCTTGTCACGAGCTTAACCTTCAATTTACTGTTCATGCGCGTACGCTCACCAGTCGCAAGCGTAATGAACTCGATACAAGACCGGAAAAACTTTTCTTGTGATACTGGAACTGTTGGTCGCATAATTTGCTTGGCGTCCTTGGCGGCAGCAGAAGCGGAGATAAAATCGTACTTCGTCTGAACTTTTTCTATTCAATAAGGCTAAATTCGTGTTTACTGTTCCCTGACGGACACGTCGTCGCAATTTTCAAATGAAATGCCGTCGGGTTTTATTCTTATCCGCAAAATTCACTGTATTCAAGTTGGTGCGACTCGTTCTCGTATTGAAAGCTCGGAATTTGGTTTCGTTCGAGATGTGACTTAAGCCTTCGTATCTCAAGGCTCGTATTCTGAAATTATCTGGGCAATTTTTTTCCTTTAAATTGGAAGACAGAAACGGTTGTTTTATAAAGCATGACGAGGGTTTTTTAATACTTGATAAACCGTGGAGAGAAATTTCTTTTCACGCTTTTTGTAAATTTGGAATGTTCTTCATAACATCCATAAATTTGAGTTTGTGTTGGAGTGTTCGTAACAGCTGCAGCAAAGTAACTCGTAACAGCTACAGCAAAGTAACTCGTAACAGCTACAGCAAAGTAACTCGTAACAGCTACAACAAAGTAACTCGTAACAGCTACAATAAAGTCATTCGTAACAGCTACAACAAAGTAATACGTAACAGTTGCAACAAAGTAATTCATAACAGCTACAACAAAGTCTGTCGTAGCAGCTACAACAAAGTCTGTCGTAACAGCTACAACAAAGTCATTCGTAACAGCTACAACAAAGCCATTCGTAACAGCTACAACAAAGTCAGTCGTAACAGCTACAACAACGTCAGTCGTAACAGCTACAACAACGTAGTCGGGTCACGCTCCCCAGGGGCCGCTGGCACCCCTCTGAATAATTCAGTACATCTTGTATTTGCTTTCCGTAGCGAGTACTTTAATATTAGGTGGGCGCTGCTACCTTTATTGATTTCTATTTGTGATCAATAAATTTTTGCTACCTGTTTGTGTATATCTGTGTTGCATACGTTTTTCTCGTACGCATTAGTAACATAGTATTAATATGTGCGGGTTTATATTAATATTAATAATTGTGACTCAGTAATATTAACATTTGTGATTCAATAATATTTATATTCGTGATTCAATAGTAAAATTTATGTATGTGATTCAATTATAATATATTTGTGGTTCAATAATAATATTAATATTTGTGATTCAATATTAATATAAATGATAATCTTGGTATTATTAATAGCATAAAATATCGGCTTCCCCAGTTATGCTTATTGGATATGCTGTTCTTCCTCTCCATTCTTAACTTTTCGTTTCTTTGCACAGGGGATCCCGTGTGGGAACACACACGAAGTGCATAGATTCCCCATTTTCTTTATTTCATAGTCCCATCTCTTCGCTCTCTTTGAATCTCATTTCATAGCGATAGGGAGCTTAAAATTAACTAATATATTATTCTAATGATGTTTTAGTTTTACATCAAGCGCGCTCACAAAAATTCTCAAACGTAATGACTTCGCAAGATGCGCAATTCAAAATGATTTTTTAGGAATGTGAATATTGGTTTCAAATTTGCTCTTTGCAGTCGCTCACTTTTCGCGTGAATTTGAGCATTTCGGAGAATTATTTTATTTGTCACAATTTTCGGTTTATTTTATGTCGAACATTCTCCTTCTGTGCAAATTTTGAAATATATTTCAGCATTTAATTAGTGAGTCAAACTAAAAATGATAGTTGAATTTCCATTTTTTTCTGAAGGTTGAGAACTATTTCTCACAGTTTAGTAAGTCGGATGCCGCAGAGACTACAGAGCGAATATAAATAAACCTTTACAGGCGTGCATGATTCCAGCGATGTACATTAGGTGCTGTGAATGCAGGTGTGCATGAATGCGTATGTACATCGCGTGTGCTGCCTCACACGTGTACACCTCCAAAGTGGATGCAAACAGCACATGCTGCGCTAGCGTGTACATAAGCACGCCGACAGCACACAGCACGTCACAACGGCATGTGTGTGTGTCTATAGTTTGTGTACACTCGGAAACAGCTGCGCGCATATTTTATGTACGTATCGTATAAACACGTGCACAACATGTGCATCATATTCATGATTCAATGTACACGTTGTTTAGAAACGTACGCATCCTGTGTACACCAATGACGCCTCCATGTACGTAAAGTATTCACACATACACACTGCACTACACTAACCACTGGACGTATATATTTGGTGCTCACAATACACAACCCGTGTGCCACACTCACCACTTGATGTACATATTTTGTACTCGCATATACAGCCTATGTACTACATGACCGCCTCATACACATATTTTGTATTCACACATACACGTAGTGTACTACACTGATTCCTTGATGTACATATTTTGTACTCTCATATACAGCCTATGTACTACACGACCGCCTCATGTACATATTTTCTATTCACACATACACGTAGTGTACTACACTGACTCCCTGATGAGCATATCTTGTATTCACACATATAACCTGTGTACTATACTGACATCTTGATCTACATATTTTGCATTCACACATATCACCTGTGTACTACACTGACGTCTGAACATACGTGCGCAGATTCTCCCACCCTGGACGGCCCCCACCCAAGGCACCATCGCTTTCAAATTCCGCACGTCGGAGCCGGACGGCCTCATGCTGTACAACCCAGGCACCGTCACAGCTCAGGTCCTTCAATTCATGGTTTACTTTGCGTCGCGGGGTGGCAGTTGAAATGTGCTCGGGCAAGTGGTCTAACAAGCATCTCTTCGCAAAGCTCATATCAATTTCTTGCGGCCACAATATTTTCTTGCTTCAACATGGGTTTGTGCGCATCTTTTCTTCGAAAAAGTCATTACTTACTAACATTTTGCTACGTGTTATTCGTTGATATCCACAAACTTAGGTACCATGTGTTGCCACCAATGGATTACATTTTCTATGATGAACAGGCAGAGCATTGCTGACTTGGAAGTTTTAGAGGTCTGTCTGAGAACTTTTCAACTGCCCCTCGTAACTGTTTGATTGACTCTGTTTACTTGAGAGATTTTCTGATGAATTCCAATGGAAATGTATAACTAGAGTAAACGTGAAATAGTTTTTTTAATTTGTATCGTTTACTTCATGGACGTATTCAATAGGAAAGTCCTTGTGTGACCAAATAGAGAGGCCAGATTTAAATCACTCTCGAATTCCTTTCCGTGAGATAATTCATAATTATTTTTCATCGTATGATAACTTTTTTTGCAACATCCAAAGACCCTTTGTGGTTGAGCCTGTTTCATTGTTTTCTCGAAAATAAAATTTTTAGCCTTTAGTTTCGCTGCAGCTTCAGTCTCTTTGACCTCGACAGCATTGTCGAGCATTAACCTAATCCTTTTAATATTCTGTTTTGACTGCCTCTAAATGCCTAATTGTTATACACAGGATTTTAAATGGGTGATGTTTGGGTATCAAAGAAATGTGTTAGCCACCATAGAATTTCTACTGTTACTACCGATAGTGTCCGAACATGTCGAGCTGCTGCTGCTGCTGCTGCTGTTGTTCTACGTTGTTTCCTTATGAACTTAGTGTTGATCTTTGTTTGCTTATGTCCTAGTGTTGTTCAGGTAATGATGAAGTCTTCGTGCTGGTCTAAATCTTTTTGTTGTGTTGTACAGATTTCAATCATTTTTGTATCCTTTTAAAATTTGCTATGAGGAAGTGAAAATGCGTCCCTATCGTAATGAGTTGATCTTAGTCAGGATTGAATGACAACAGCAATATTTTGAATGCATCTCTACATGTTCAATAATAATCTACAATTAATTAAAAAAAATTAAACTAATTAAAATAACTCTTTCAGGCTTGTTAGGAAATTATGTGAATTTAAACAATTTGTGAATCAATTTCAGTTTCATTTGGGTAAAAGTTTCCTTTTTTATCTTAGCCTTATTTGAGTGGAACAAGTCAGACTCTATCACCCAAAGTAATTTACAAAGTAAATGAAATATTTGTAGTGGTTTCCGTGGATTTTTGACACTGTTCCATTCCTCTGGTGCGTCAACGTGCCGTGACGACTTAGTGCCATTTTGTCACATCTCAGGATTTTGAATACAAACCTATAGCTCACATAACTTCATTTAGCTTAATGAAATTTTATATTTTTTTGCAATTCTTTCAGGTTGGTGGGCCTGTTCAAATTTGACGTGCATCTGTGCTCTCTCTACCAAGCGGACATTGATCGTACTAAAACGAAATTCTTTACTTGACTCCAAACTTGCAGGAAGACTTCTTCGCGTTTGAAATGATGGACGGGCAAGTGTACTTCCACCTCAACCTGGGCTCTGGTGCGTACAAGATGAAGGTCACCATCCGAAGGGTGGACGACTCCCGCTGGCACGAGATCTCTTACAGCAGAGACGGACGTGAGGGAGTCGTTGCCGTCGACGAAATCGTGGATGACTTCACTATGCCAGGTCAGAGGCTTCCTTGTGTTGTACTAATTAATTGATTAGGAAAAGTGTTTTTTGGGTATTATTTGTTGTAAAAAAAAGGATTTCTAGAAAAAATGGTGAGTTTCTGAACTCTTCACGATGTTTTCGAATTATTATTTTCAATGGAGTATTCAATTAAAGCAAGATTTACTACTTAATTATCTATGGATATCTGTCGTAATTTAACATTCGATTTGATTATGCAAAGGAGCAGAAAATATGCACAACATTTTATGCTGTTTTTTATCAATGGAATTACATATTTCTGCATTCAATAACCAAGTACGACAAGGTAGAATCGAATGTCAAAACAAGTAAGACTTTTAATGGATGCGATGAACAAACATGGTATCCTCCATTCTTCGATACCCTAATGTGACGTCTGTCAACTGCTGATGCCGATTGTGCTCTCTCAGATGGTTCATATGATCGACAAGCACTTTCAGTTGCTTCTTACAGGGCTTCTAAGCATGAGTATTATTTACCATCAATGGAATTCAAATCAGGGCTGCTTTGAGGCGACACCATTAAACTGTGCCCTTTGAATTCATGGTCTTACAGACGTGTGGTTGGTTTCTTTGATTCTTGTGATTGTGTTCAGGTGCATCATCCTGTTGAAATATCAAAGACCTACTTTTCATAACTGGTTGATCATTGCGTGAGGGAAGAAGGGGCGTCCTGCAAGAGCTGGTAATTTGAATTAGAATACCGTTTTAATCCTCTTTTTAGTTTGTAGGGGCCAATTTACTCATCTCCTTTGTTACCTGCTCAAAAAATGACTCCCCCATCACTTTATGGACGTCAAATGCGCACTCTTGCCGTACGATCATTCAACATTTAACCAAATGACCACCCACCTATGCCATCGAGCGTAGCATGGGACTCATCAGCGACAATTACATTGCTGAAATTGACCTCCATGTAATTTTGTGCTCATTCAACTTTATTGGTTTCGTTTGCTTGGCTCAGTGGGGGCCTTTTGTTGGGAAACCTCACTTTGGCAAGGACATTGAGAATCTTCCACCAGGGGGCTTGACCCACTGCTGGCGTACCAGCTGCTTCAAAAAAATTCTTGCTGGTAGAATGGGGAGTTTTAGAAGTCGTTAATTTTATGTTAAAAATATCCCTTGCAGATGAATTACGGAAATGTACTCTTTTTGGTGCCTTTCTGTGTGTTTTACCTCAAAACACAAACGGTTTGAAACTACGGGGATCACAGCGTAACTTCTTTGATATTTTTATAATCAACAAACCAGTTCCAAGCATGAAAGTAATTTTAGTAAATCAAAGGTTAATGTGAGAGTCGTCTATGTAGGTCCCTCCATTTCTAATTTCTTCATGAAGTTTTATATTTCATTTTCCCATAAAATACAGAATCATATTTCATAAAAAGTTCCATGAAATGTAAATTTCCACAAAATTAAACTTTCCATAACTCTTGGGTAGGAATATATATCCCCGGTTTTCAAAGGAAATCTTTCTCACTGCAGGTGACTTACACCAGCTCGACCTCGGTGGAAACCTGTACGTGGGGGGCATCGGATCGGCCGACACGATGGACGGAGTGCGTGTGCCCCCCGATCTGTGGATGGGGCGCCTGAGGAAGGGGTACGTCGGCTGCATGAGGGACATGGTCCTCAATGGGCACGCAGTCGACCTAGCCACCTACGCCAAGAAGCAGGACTCGGGTGAGCTGGTACAGGCGGACGTGCTCAAGCGCTGCGCATTCCTCCGTTGCGGAGCGAGTTAGGAGTTTGCGTTCGCGTGAGGAGATCACAGGTTCGTTTCTCGGCGCGACATGAGAGGGTTTTCATATAGTCACGGAGTGGTGCGATTGAGAAAGGGAGATTGAACTCAACATTCGTCACTGGCCTTATAGTTTGTGTCAATAATTATAAGGCATTCAAAAACCAGTGTCTTCTACTCTATGTATCTTGAATATCTTGAAAGTGTTTGGGCCTTTATGCCCTGGCCA
>VOMN01069454.1:0-27282 GCA_014899125.1 Orchestia grillus | reverse complement strand
CTAGCCTAGCCTAGCCTAGCCTAGCCTAGCCTAACCTAGCCTAACCTAAGTTTGGTAAAGTTGGTTTATTCATTTCTTATTTCAGGATTAGGTTGGGTTAAAGAACACATTTCCTTGTGAGATCATGTTGGCGGAATGCGCCGTGACCTCTGTTGTTTCACTAGACAACTAAAATATTTCCACACCTAACCTGTGCAATTGCTGGTAAAATAGAAACTAGATTTGAAGAGCAGAAGCATATTGGTGGCGTTCCAATCAAGGCTCCGATCCGTGTCAGTGTGATGAGTGCATTTGTAATTTCATTTCCCGTGATTTTTACACTATCGAACGTGTTTAATTTTTATTTTGTGTTTGATTCCCCCTCTTCTGTAGGTCAATGGGTGCATCCACATATTTATATTTTTGTGGAAGGTTTGAAGCTCTCTTCCAAAACTTGGCAGTTTGGTGCGTCTAGGCCGTGTATATCTCTTTAATTATTCTCAATGTTAGGATTTGCTCATTTTCACTTCAAAATAATGGTCATTTACGAATCGTATCAAAGCAATTATAAATTTTATTCTTGTTCCTGAGGCTTGCAACTATTTCATCCTTTTCAATATTTAAATTCCATACCCGTAACTGCATACGGACATGAGTTTTCACCATGTGAAAGTGTGACGAACTTTTGAAATAATTGCCAAGGGAAAGCGAGCATTTAGCATTTCACATTCGAAGATAAAGGAAGACCGTACGCAGCAGCGGCGCAGACGATCTTCAGAGCTGAGCGCCATAAATATGCAAGGTGGTAGATCAAACGCCCCTCAAATGACGATGTTCTCTTCCTAAAATGAGAGGAAAAATTCTTTCCTCGAGTTGAATTGTGCCGCATGACGGCTCAGTAGCGTCTCAGTTTTCCAGGCGCTTGAATTCAGTGCTTTTTGAATATTAGGAGCAGTATGCGAGACGGGAAACTTCACGTTTATTTTAATGAAGATTATGTGCGGCCCCTACCGAATTAAACAGAAAATAGATTCAAATAATTTTTACAGTGGCACAAGAATGAAATTTCGGTAAAACCTTTTTACAAAACCTAACTTACGGCGTTAAATTTACTTGATCAGCGTGAAATCGGTGGTAATTTTGAGTACTTATTACATCAGGTCGTCGTTACAGACCGTGGAAATGATCAAGTTGCAGTAATAGACTGAAAGCTACTCTGATTGGTTTGCGTATATATCTCTAAATATTATGCTTTGTATATCTCAATCATGTATCACTAATCAAAACTTACTGAATTAGCGCTGAAGCTCCCCTTACCTCGTGAGGGGAGCGAGAGGCAATCGGCGTAAGTGGCTCTCAGAGCGCTTTCGTCTGTGCAGAGCAGGGCGGCCTTCATTGTCCCGGTCATCAAAACTTGTAATGACAGAAATCCGACGAGAAACTAATTAATGATTTCACATCGACTTTTTTAAAACGAAAAATGGTACATAGATACAATAAGGATTTCTGTAGCATTTAGTTTGTCTTAGCGATACAGTAATTTCACGTTTGTATTTGTTCTATTAGTTAGCAACAGTCAACGGTTGCTCAACAGTGAGTTGAGCAACTACCATTATGGTTTAGTTATAAATTTTATATTTACGTAAATCATGAGATATTCTTAAACAGCCATTGTCTCAACTCAATTTTCAATGATTTAACTACGTACTTTGGGTCCAATTTCTAAAAATCATTCGGATTCTTGATAGAAATTTTTCAGCATCATTTTTGGCAATGGCTGAGCGGTAAAACTGCCACCAGCCTTTCCTAAACTGCCACCAGCCTTTCCTATACTGCCATCAGCCTTCCCTAAACTGCCATCAACCTTCCCTAAACTGCCATCAGCCTTCCTTAAACATCCGAGAACTATGACTATGCTTCACTATCGGCTTGCAGATTACCGCCAAGGCTGGTAACTTCCCTAGCCAAGCCGTTCTTCTGGAGAGAAGCTTCCATCTTATGATGATTTCCAGAGCTTCTTTCTTTTGATGATTTCTAACGATTTGACTTCCGAGAGAGCGGTCACCGTGCCTTCCTCTTTAGCATTAATGCATACTAACGTAACATGACCGCTTTACATGATGGAGACCAATAAATATTGATGTCCGAATCTAGGCGATAATCAGAGCATTGAAATACTGACATAGGGATCAAAGGAATCAGTGACTCAATTTATGCAAAATTTTTCTATCTTTCCATTTTCCTGAAAACGTCTTCGCTTCCTCAAACAAACGTACTCCATGAGACACAGAAGAAAATTTTAAGGGATTTAATTGGAACCCGTCGGTAAAACTTCAGAATTAAAGTCGCCGTGTTGGATATATCTGATGAATAGCAAGGATTATAAATGAGCTCAAAATTAGTATTCTAATTAGAATCAACATAAAATTCACGCGGATAATGCCCTTAAGCAACAGGCATTTAAAAACTTGAACGTTAAGATATTAGAATCTGAGAAAATTAAAAAGAAAACATATAAGAATCATCAGAATCTTTACCGTTGAGCCGATCATGGAGCCCTCCCTACCCTGACTATATATGTAATCACATCAGAGGCCGTTTCCGTCGAGTCTTTAGAGCGTGGTAGCGCCATGTTCCTGTCAGATGACAGGCTCCAGACAGCACGAACATCTCATGTAAGCTGAGATTACTAATGCCAGACCGTTCTCTTTAACCCTGGAACAGTGACCTTAAATCTAAGATTACGTAAAGAAAAGAGTCTCTAGTCTTTAGTCTGGGGGAAAAAATTGGAAGTGAAACTACGGGATATGAGGCATCCGAGATTACCATTTCAGGATTAATTTTCTTATCCTTCCTTCCATCTTTCTCCTTGTTTTCACGCTTTCGTCAGTGCGTTTTTCGACATCTTTCCGTCGGTACTCTCCTCATTCGGTGGGCAACGTCCGGGAGAAAAATTACACGAGTCAATAAATTCAGATAATATGAAATAGTTGATTACCATGTAAAAAATTTGCTGATCACTGTATCCTATTTCAAAACTCAAGGAGAATGAATTAAAATTGGGAGCGTGGGATACATTGTGTGAGCGATGATGATTGGATTATGTTTCGAGTGGCCATACCGCGTAGAGGGATCTTCAAGCGTGCAGAAAATTGCGCACCGAGATCCAAGGGATCATATTTCTTACAACCTTACAACGGCCCGTGAATCTGCAAAAGTTGCTCGGGACTCCTCTGAGGTACGCTAAGCAGGACAAATCATACGAGAATGTCTTATCAAAAGAAGCGCGGGAATTCTCACAACTCTCCAAGGAAAGCTAACTTCGCAAGAATTTTCAGAGACGATTCTTCGCCAGAGCCCGGGGGAGGGTTGAGTATCAAAATCCTGAGTTAGGTTACGAACTACTCAAATTATGAGGAGTCCTGAACCGTATTCATTTCTGTACGAATAGCCACTTCATGTTAAAGCTTTGAATTTGTTACGGCATCATTAGTCTTAAGATGTTAGCTCCAAAATCGAAAGACTAATACAAATCAAAACATGTTTCTTTTGCTTGGTCAGAAGAAACGTTTGATTCTTCGGTTTCGGTTCCTAGCCAAAATTAGTAAAAATGAGGCTTCAGAAAATTTTGGCCTTTGTTTTAAGTAAAGTGGGAGCCTAAACAAACCTGCGAAAAGAGAACTGAAACATAAGTATCAGGATTAGTAACTACGATGGCATTTTCTTATATCTTACCTTTTAACAGAGTTACAGTCGCAGTTCAAGCTTCGTTTATTCACACTAGATGGGCGAAGCTACTTCTTGTTCGTGATGCTCGCCGATTAAATATTTGATCATTAGGTACCAATCAGTGGTTTTTCTAACCTTTTACTTCCTCTTGTCAGGAAAACTGTAAAGACGTCAGCTGCTGAGGTTTACTTGCAGTCACAAAACTTAGTTCTTGCGCTTCCAAGGATGGCATAGTTAAATACTTTGAACTCTCCAAGGAAAAACTAAGAGGTAAGTTGAACGACAGGAAGCGTGGTAATAACCTAACTCTGCACTTGTCATACTCGAGAATGTGGCACACAGAAGGTTCATACAGCACAACGCACGCTTAGAGGAATTAAACTATCTCACACTTCACCACAAAATATGCACTGCCTGAGGGGCTGTGCTCTCTATACTGAGCATGCGCACATCAGCCCATGTAACGAGAATTTACGCGTGCAGTCATAGCAATTTTTCTTGAAGACTGGCACGACCAACGACCTCAAGTTTCAGGAATGCATAATGCACTTGTTTGAATGTTTGGAGAAAGAAATCAAGAAAATAGAGTAGTGCGAGTTACTGATATTACTGAATGAAATAAAACTGACGTTGATTTCCGGATTTCTTGGATATCAGCCATCGCTAAATATTTATTAGCTTCACTCATATTGTGCAGCACGATCAAATCTCATTTATTCAACATATAATAGCCCGGCTGCTGAGTGCTCGAATACTTTGAACATTTTCTAGCTGCCTTTATGCCTTTAAGCTATGGCGATGGTATTAGGTTGTTTGAAAAAAGCCCGCCGATTTTGGGGGGTATTTTAAATGGGTTTTACTAATGACTTTCTCCCGGATTTCAGATAAAGAATAAACATTAGCATTTAGTTCATCTACACATTAACTCTTCCATCTACTTATTTCATGTGCAATGAACAGCACAATTTTGAACATGAAAAAAGAAGATTTGCGATTACTTTTTCTGCGTGAGTTCAAGACAGGCAACAATGCTGCTCCAACTACTGCAAGCATCAATGAGGCATGGGGAGAAGTTACAAGTGCCTTCTCCGCCTTGATGGGGAGAAGGCACAACAAGTGACGTCAATAAGGCATGGGGAGAAGGCACAAGGGAAAGAAAAGTTCGAAGAAGGTTTCAAAAGTTTCGTGGTGGAGATGAGAGCCTCAAAGATGAAGACGGTAAGGGACTGCCACCCATTCTTCAGAATAAAAATATGAGAGCGATTGCCGAGCAAAACTCGAGAGGAAGTGGCAAGGAAATGTCACAGCGACTTGGTGTCAGCATTTCAACTGTGTCTAAGCATCTAAAGAAAATCGGCAAGGTTAAAAATCTCGACAAATGGGAACTCAAAGAGTTCTCAATGAACTTAAACTCAAAGTTTATGAACATTAGAGGGCAAAAATGACCTTACAGAAGCTCACAGACTTGGGACAGGAAACTTTACCTCATCCACCTTATTTTCCTGATCTTTCTCCCACGGAGTACCCTTTTTTCAAGCATTTAGACAGCTTTTTGAGTAACGAAACTTTCAGAACTAAAAAAAAGGTCAAATCTGCTTTCAGGGATTTCATAACTTCCAAGTCACAAGATTTTTATCGACGTTGCATAAATGATCTTCTTGATAGATGGAAAAGATGTATGGCTGTTAAAAATTTATAATGTGTCTAATGTGAACATCAAATGTCACGTATTCTATTTTTGAAAAGTTTGGTCTAAATCGGCCAGTATTTTCCGAACAACCAGATAACTTTATTCGACTGTTGTAGCCGGTACATGTTTTACTTACGATGTATTCAAATGGAAAAGGAGTAATATCATTTTTTATTCGATCACTCTATAGCCTCATTAGAGATTCACAATTTGTTATTTTCAATTAAATTGGTATCCTAATGCCTCAATAATAATATGCAATATTAGGTAAATTGAATAAGGATAACTCTCAAAAAATAAGTATTAATGAGGAGCATCTAAGACGTTGCCAATCCAAAGTTTGCTGTCAACAAATTAGCTCAACAGTTCAACAGAACTTGTACCACCTTATTTTCAAGCCTTTATGAACTAGGGAATATTTCAAAACTTAGACATTGAGTTCCCCATGATTTGAAAAGATTTGAAACCGAAGATTGGCTGTTTGCAAATCGTCGCTTTCAAGGAGCCATCGAGACCCATTTTTGGAATGGTCACCGGAGATAAAAATATTTTTTTAAAACAATACTCAACGCAAAAGACAATGGTTAGACCGAAATCAAAGTTCACATTATGAAAATGATGAACAGTTGAAATCATCACGATTTCTTTTAAAGGAGCTAGTCCAACGTTTGAACATGGTTATTGAAAATGAGGAAAATTGTTGCCTAGACTCCAATTGCTCTAGGTAATATTTTAAGATAAAATGAATGTTTCGGAAAACTACGTCTTCTCTCTCTTTCCAATTTAATGCTTACAAAAAATTACAATTCTTAACGATGAAATTGAGGTAGCGACTTTAGGAATTTCACGTAATTGATTGTGACTGATCTCAGACTCGAAGGCATTTCCTATAATGCCTTTAAAATGTCACCTTGTCAACATTATAGTTGATACAGGTTGCAGCTGGAAAATGAACTGACGATAATCGAAAAATAGCAAACAGTAATAGAGAAATTCTGTTAGCCGTCGGATCATCCAAGGAACTTGAAGAAACATTGAAGCGAATTTTCGCACCGTAAACGACACACGGCACTTCTACAATTTATCGTTTAAAATAACATTTTAAAATAGAGGCCATCAACGTATTCATACCCAGAAAAGCAAGGGCTCGACCTCGCAAGGCCTCAATCGAGAGAAATTTCACCCCGTCCGAAAAGAAGAGAATTCAGCCAGGTAGCCTGTACCTCCTTTCCTTCAAATTAAAGGTTACCGAGCACTGGATGAAAATATACGAGCGCAAAAATTTTCATGTCGGTACATATGGGACACATTACATACCAAACTCATGCGATGAAGTGAAATTGCATGGAAGAAGGATACTGAGGATCTACTCCTTCACTCCCCACACCTTCAGACCCGAGCTCCAAGCATGTCGGGGAAGAAGTAGCGTAGCCAGCAAGGGCCCGTTCCCAAATTGCAAAAGTAAAGCCCTTAAAAACATTTGATGAGGCAGCTGAGATTCAGCGAACCTCTTTTACAGCTTGCTTCATAGGGCATCAATTACTTAAGTAACCAGCCGTTTTGGGCAGGGCTACGCAAGCTCCATCGTCAAATGGTTAAGTATTAATGCATCTAGATGTCACAAAGTTTTCTACTGTTCATTTTAGCTTGCAACGTCAATTTTGGATAATTTAGAAGGTATACTACTGCAAGACTAGAGATAAAAAACGAAAGCAATATTACCCATTTACATTCTATGCCCCTGCCCCCATGAGTATCATCTCTAAATTTTAACAATTTAAAAATTTTTTACAATCCGTTGGTTTTGTTCGGTGTTCCAACCATCCAAGTAATATTACTTGTAAATTGTAACAATATTACATACTGCATTTGTTCTGTTTTCCAGCGAACCACGTAATATTACTTGTAAATTTAAAGCAATTTTGCATATTGCCTTCGTTCTGTGTTCTAGCCCTTTTGTTAATACTGTATATAATTTAACGAAAATTGTCTTTACAAGCTAGAAAGAAGAGTGAACGATAACTTTGTAGCACTGTAGCTTACTGAGACGTTGGTCGATCTGCACAGGAGAGGGAGCTGCAGGGACAGCAGCTTTGCGCGGTGGCGGGTAGGAGGTGCATGGGGATAACGTGTGACCATCGCAGGTGAGAGTGTGGGGCACCCATAGGTAACGGTTGGCGTACAGGTGCAGAGTCAGTAGGTCATCTTAGTGGTGGTAGAAAAGTTGCTGGCAGAAGACGAAGCGGCAGCAGTGGAGGTGTAGAGGGAGTGACGTGAGTGCTGGAGAAGGGATTCAAGTGGTGGAATGGTAGTTTCCAAAAGGCCTTCATAGGGGCGGCGTGTGACTAGTGGTGTCGCATGCGATGGCGACGGCTAGCACGTCGCCTTCGAGGGGTGAGAGGGCAACTCACAATAACAAGGTCCCGGATTAGACAGGACAGAGTGAGTGAGAGGCGGGGGAGGGACGAGGAGGGTGCGAGGTGTCTTAGCAGCGGTCCATTGTTGTAAAATAATACACTACACAAAATCTAGAGTTCGATAGCTGGTCACTGGGTCAGGGTGGGAGGCTGATTCAAAGAGCTAACGAGCAGGAATGTAAGGAGATTAAGTTGCTTCTAATCCTGAAACGGCAGTAGTGACAAGTGTTCACGCTTGTAGGTCACTGGGTGTGATTTGAAATGTAATACCAAGACACCACGAGTAGAGGCCACAACGATGAGCGGCTAATAAGTACATAGCTCAGTGAGAGTTCGTGATATACAAAAATCTCAACAGAGTCAGCTAAACTTCACCCTAAAACTGCCTGAGAACAAATCACCTCAAGTATAACCTAAAAGGCACAATCAGCAAAGCACTAAAAATATAGCAGAAATAATTTCTTATCACTATTTAAAAAGTACATTACTGAAAAACTAGAATCAACACAGTTCTGTAGGTACTAAAATCACTATGTAAGGTCAGATAAAACCAGTGAAAAAGTCACAAAATACTTCTAGCGCAAGGACACAACTCATCGTCAAGAAGTGGTGAAGGGAACAGTGAAAATTTCGAAAAACACAAAGATTTTAAGCACTGTTCTTCACGAATTCTAGTCTAGTTCAAGAAGTTGTTCTGGTGGTGTTTCTATTTACGATGAAAAATTAAGTGACCGCACTAGCTGGCGGTAAAATATCAGTTGTCAGCGTAAGTAAAAGGGGTAAAGTGAACAATTCCTCCTCCCAAGCATGGACTTAGGTTGTCTTCGTTAAGCGATAAATTTGAGTAACACCGCTACTGAACAGCGGCGCTACGATCCAGGCTGGCCAGAGGAGGGCGAGAAGACAGGCACCGAAGAGCTTTGGCAACCTGACGATTCTGTGGTGAATGGTGCGACTCCGTGAGAGGCTTCTGAGGATTCCTACTCCTCACAGACGAGCTTCCAGAGCAGCCTATGTTGTGGCCAGACAAATGCAAATTATGGCTTCCATTTGGATTTACAGTTAGATTTGCATTTTGATTTATAATCAGAAAATTTTAAGGTGTATTGATTTCAATATATTCATAGGTGTATTCGCTGATGAAATCTACTGATTTTTTTGTCTTTTGCAGTCGCAGTTCCCGTCATAGCCGATCAATTAGATGAAGAAAAAGGGTAATGATCATCTGACCGCAGAAAATAGTAAGACGTGGTAACGGGAACACTGATTCCTAACCAAACAAAAGGTGCCCCGAGGGCCGAGGAGCTATTCGGATTTCTACGTTTGAATAACATTGATGGAGGTTAGACAAGTGGAAGCCTGCTCGTTTAGTAAGAAATAATAATTTCTGCACCTTAACATCTTCTGTCCAATAAACCATATCATACATTTCCCAGCAGTTCTCGGACCAGCTCAGACGTTATGGACGAGCAGTACACTCCCAGTTCTAGAATTTCCTGCTTAATTAAGTGGGAGTAAGAGCAAGGCAAACAGAATTTATGAGAGCTGCCGTGGTAAGGGATTGCAGAAAACTCTAATGGCTTCAGGCAAATTCTCCTTCAGCAGCTTTAATCAACTTCAAAGCCACCACTTGGGACTGGTAGCTCTCTGGCAAAGTCATTTTTTCGAGCTGATACTCTAATGCAAACTAATCAAATTTGTCCCGCGAGTAAAGGGAATTGTGGTAGTACGACATGCACATCAAAACCAGGAGTATGACCGCACAAGAACACAAATTTTCCTGCTCCTCAAAAGCCATGAGGTACATTGGAACTTTGAAACGGAAAATTACTATGTGCTCTAAATTAGACCATTTCTCAGCAATGAAAGGAAAAAGTTTTCAGCCGCGCATGTTACTTGTACACTTTGCATAGTCAGCTCCTCAATTGAGAAAAGATTGTACATACTGTAATAAAATTTTGGATATGATTCTTTGTACATATACATGAAGCAGGGATTTCCTTCCGAGTTTCTACAGTTCTCAACTCTAAGTGGCTCGAATCATTGCTGGTGAGTCATAAAATATGCAGTATCCAATCAGTTTATTCAGACAGTTCCAGAACATTTGAGTTCCTCAATTTATCTACGCCTTGCAATTATTTGTCTGAGCTAAATATTACATCCATCTTTACTTTCGGTTAAAATTCATTGAGTGAATTAATGTTTTGAAGTTTGACGACGATTCTTCTGTTTTCGGTAAGCTTGGGAGAACAACACTATCGTCCCTAACTTAGATCAGTGGTCAGTGACGTAGCTAGGCATGAAAAGTCAAGAGTGGATCTCAGTCATCTTGATTTAGAAATCAAATGCATTATAAATCGCTGAGCGAACACTGACGACATGCAGCCCGAGAAAAAATTAGAGGCAGTGGAGAGTAAAGGAAATGTGAAGTTGTTCACAACATCAGCGACCAATCTGTGCAAGACATTCTTGGTGCTGTATAAACATAATTTGTGCATCACAGCCACTCATTACTTATCTCTACGTAATGACCATACGAAAAAATACAATTCGATCATGTTACTCATGAATAAAGAATGTTATAGCGCGTAATATGGGACACCAATGATGTACAGACTCAACGAGAATTTCAGAGGCGTCAGGTTTGCTTTGAGTATTTAGTACGTCGATCCTCCTTCGCAGCCCGGGCATCATTGGTGCACCACACCGCCCAATACATCCTGCCCTATTTTCGCAGCCCGAGCATCATCGAAGTCCCCCACCGCCCAATACATCCTGCCCTATTTTCGCAGCCCGGCATCATTGGAGCGCCCCACAGCCCAATACATCCCGCCCTATTTATTTAAAGTGAAGCACGCAAGAAATGAAGCAAAAAGAGAGGATCGTTTATTCCGAAACAAGTCACGTACAACGCGTCGTATAATCCGGTTATTGAGATGGGCACGCGTCATATAATCCGGTTATTGAGATGGGCACGCGTCGTATAATCCGGTTATTGAAATGGGCACGCGTCATATAATCCGGTTATTGAGATGGGCACGCGTCATATAATTCGGTTATTGAGATTGGCACGAATTCAAATAACCGCGATCGATTCATTTGCTATTATGGTACGTTATTTCTTTGAAATAAGTTGTTTAAACAACTCTTATTTAGAATTTCATTCAGAATACCTTCAAAACTTTTATGATGAGCTTTACTAAGAAAAGTAGCCCATTGAAAGATTTATTCAAATATATTCAAGAAATATATGAGGAATAATTTTGGATGTAACAGTATGTGTACATATGTGCATGTATGTATGTATGTATGTATGAACGTATGCATGTATGTGTGTATGTATGTATGAATGTATGCATGTATGTGTGTATGTATGTATGTATGAATGTATTTATGTATGTATGTATGTATGATGTATGTATGTATGCATGTATGCATGTATTTAGGGTTGGGAACTACTGACTGATGCAGCTTCTTCGTAAATTATGGTACACATGTGAACGATTTCGTCAGCGCTTGAGACATACCAAAGAACATGTGCCCAATAAATGTGAATATACAATGTCATGGCATAACAGAAATTGCAGGAGTCAGTTCTGCACTAATTTCAAGAGCAACAATTGAAAACATTGCTCTAGCCAAGAATTCGAGCTGGTGGGTGGAACGAAAAATCCGATTTTTTTCTAACCGGTCCAAATGGACCCGAAACCTTTTTGTAGCATTTGGTGAAGTCTTTCACCTCCGGGAGCACGTGGTGCCTTCACATCGGCCTCCGGGTAGAAATAATGAGATTCACTAGCCTAAAAAAATAAATAGAACACATTGTGAAGACTTAACAAGCAAAAACCGAAGCCTTCACAGCGCGCGCGAAATATGCAGAATTTTTATGGAGTTTCCAGCCAGGTCGGGACGCGGGAAATCAGCTTTGTTATGCACTTCGCGCCGTGCCCTCACGCAGCCGACAAAAACGCTACCGATAAGCCCGAAAATTTCACCGGGATTGGCTTTACACTTCACTCATTGTGCGTCCTGCATGAAAATATAGCCGAGTATTGCCACGGGAGAAACACTGGAAGGAAATATGGTTATTTTGAGAGGACACTTCATAGTGATACAAGCAGACGCACCCCCCCTCCCCCCGTATAAATGGTGGGGCTAATAATGCTAATATCTTATTAAGATACCCTGTTTTATCGCTAAATCTGACATGAAATAATGTTTCCAGTATCAATGATACGGACTACCTTACCTGACTGTCATGTTGATTCTGAATGCGGATCCGGGAATTTTCTCTAATCCAAATTCTTCAGAGCGTGACAGAGAGACGGTTGGACCAAATAACCAACCAAGTAACACCGGGCTACTGTAATACAGTGGGAACACTCTATGATCTGGATAATTATGCATTATAAAGCAGCCAAGCCGTTGAAAGGTTAAATACGATTAATGTTTCACGCCTGAATTAGTTATGCCTGTTTGTGAAGTGCCATAAGTCTTTTAACACAATTTAGATTCTGAAAATTTGCACAAAATTCTTTATAGTAACTAACATATGTACAACTGTTCAAATAAACGTTGCTGACACTCGTGAAAAAGCGAATATGCTGAGAAAAGTTTCGGTAATTCATCAACAGCCCCGCAAAACCTCACAAACAGTTGAAACACTCGAATGTGTCGACACAGACTTGACATACATTCATACTCATGTCTTCATGTCATACTTGGCATAGTTGAGTCCCGCACACTGCAGAATTATAACAAGTGTGCATAAAATTATACCAGTACACGTGAAGTGTAAATTGACATCAGCGAAATTATATTTATAAGCTTTGTCAAATCAACAAAATGTGCACAGAATGTGTAATATTGTTCATCCAGAAAATGCATCGACAGATGTCGAGTTGACACTCTTCTGAAGCTTATTCCAAATGAAAAATTCTCATTGAGCGTTTTTATGTGTCTATTATGCAAAAAAGAATTCACACGAATTAGGTCTTTTAGATACCGTACGGGAACTACATCAGGAAAGTATCGCACTTTTTTCAAGAAATGTACTTTATGATACAACAAACATGACATTAACCATCTAGCTGCGGTCACTGAGTTGAGAGTTGGGATGACGGTTCAAGTTTGCATAATTTCCCTATGCTGCCTTTAAAAAGAGTGGCGTCTTGTCGATCGCTAGCAGCTTAGGCACGAATATCACTGACTCTCTTGAGGCTTAAATTATGAATTAAATTGGTATGAACGGATCACATGCTCATACTATGTCTGTAAGTTTTCTGATCGCGATCCGACAATCCTGCATAACCAAAGCTCTAACTTTGTTAGACAATCCTGCTCTAACGAACCCATTTTTGACGGCTTGCGAGAACGTGATTCAAATTCGATCTCTGTGCAGCTGTCTATGAAGGCTATACCACTGTTTCATCCGCGTGAGGTCTATTATTTCGTCTTCAAAGGCCTGATGAATTGTCAGGACAAACATTACTATCTATAAATCGTGACATTTTGAAGGAAATATGTGCTTCACTGCCATATTGTCGGAAACGAAAATGCAACGGAACCACTTTACACTTCTTCGTCTACTGAAGATTGGCAACTTCTGCAGGAAGGTAAAATTATCTCATGCGCATTGGCATCGCATACATAAATCTTCTAACCATTCCTTTGTTGTTGACACACAATAATATTGTCGAATAGTTTTGATAATATCTTTCTCACAGTATTAGGTAAAGGTACTAGAACAAATTGTCATATGACGTACGACAAAATAAACGATGCAACGAACAAACTACGCATCGAATATACTGTATGATTTGGTGTTGAGATAAGTACAACGTTCAGAGGTCGTATGCTTTCAGAAATACTGTAATTGATACGAAAATTTTCGGATTAAAAAAAAAAAAGTTCTGAATATTTTCTACATTGATATATTTCTAGGCTATAAACATATTTTATTCTGTAAGTATTTCCAAATTAAACTTCCCGTACATTTCCATTTTCACAGTTTGGTTTTGATCGTATCGTTATAAAGGAATCGCTGTTTTATTTTCAAGGCTCTAAGCCGTGTTGCAATGTGATCTGAATTTTAATAATGGTTTCCATATTGAAGGAGAGTGAAACGCTGTATCAACCACATAATACAAGTACAATTCTGAACAGCTGTAGAGCGCAATAATAAAACAGAGTTGAGACTTCATAACACACGATGCAGTCTCACCAACTCAAATGAAATGTGTGTTACGGGCTAGTCGTAAAGTACAAGTATTTCACGATCGAAGATAACGCAGACATTATACTTTAATAAATCAATATGAAGTCTTCGCGAAGCCTCACGATTAATTGCTCAAAACGATCACTTAAAGTAGTTTTCGTAGAAGACAAGGAAAACTATCGGAATCAGGATGCGACTTTGACTTCCAAGTTCGATGACATAATTTAATTAAGAAATTTACTAGGCTCGTCGAATGAAGTAGCTAGCGTAGTTCTGCCTGACAATTAACTTTGTGCTCTACGTACGTTTAGTTGCTTCAATCAAAGTAATAACTCTTCGTTTTCTACGTGAACAACACCATCAGTGCATCACCATCATATTCCAAGCACAGATGTCAAGCTTGCCCTCGATAGCCAGGAGTCGGACTTTAGTAAGCACTCGTTATCGAGGCTCTAGCACAGGTTATTTGAAACTTGTATACCAGCCCTTTAGACACGTGCCGCACTTCTGTGCTTGTTACTTCCGTTCTGAATCAAGAAACATCATAACAGACAGATCAATAGCGACCAGCCATGATACTCTTTCTGCGCTAGGGCTAGCAATGCTTTGATATTTGCGTTCATAGAATACAAAGCAAAGTATGGCCAAATCCTTGGAGTCTGTCTAGAAATTTCATGCTGAAAATAACCGAGAAATAATAAATGTAATGGTCTTAGGAACTTCCAAGATAAAGCAAATATAGCCAAAGACGAGTCAGTTTCATTTATGTTGTCTCTTTCGCTCACTCTTGGGCAACTTGGTCGCATCGGAAAAAGTTCGAATTGTCGAGCTGCGGCAGGGATGCTCGATTTCTCGCTCGACTTTCTCCTCAGCGCTCCCATCAGGTCTCTGATGTGCTCATATCTGCAGTATGGGGAGAGTGAAATGCGAGAGTTTGTCACCAAATTCATTCGAAGAAATATTGGAGTGAAAATGCTTTAAGTTATGATGGAGTAAGCAATAAATGGTGAAAGGATGTTTTTTGTCCACTTTCGCCACTTTATTAATTAATTTTGGAGGGGAACTCATCAGGAGCGAAGAGTTGTACACGCACAAAAAATATACACGTGATTATGTGATTTTGCTTTTTACAACAACGACTAATTTTTTTGACGTTCAAGATTTTCTCTTATTTTGCTGTCAAAAATCGGCGCAGAGTACCCTGCTCAGCAGCACATTGGCGGGTTCGTTATGTTAGTACAGCGCCGTCGAGAGCTGCAAGCAAGCAGGAGCCAATTTCTCGCCTCTAGAGATAATCTGCGCAAAACTGCCAGAATACGTCAGAAAACTACCATCGGTGAAAAGAACTGCCTGGAGCCTACCGCACAACTGCGCTAATTTTTAGTAGGGTTGGTAACTTTATTGATTAACCGCAAGTTTTCATTTTCATGCGTTTTTGATGCCCAAACATGGGCGATTATTTGTTCGAGGAGGCTGGAAGTAGTCTGAAAAAAACCGTTGATATAATGTGAGGAAGTGTGAGTGCACATGCATATGACAGGAATTCATGTGTGTGTTGTGTTGAAATACAGTCTCGGTCAAATAGTGTTGAGAAAGCCAGAAATGAGAAGAGAATAAAGTGTGGGTGTTTACTTGAGTACACATTCACGCAACATCAAATAGCAAACATAACTAGCATATTCCATCAGAGTTTGTCGCTAATGTGGGTGGGCTTAGGGAAAGTTTTGGAATTGAAAATTTGAGGGCATCAGCTGGATATAAAATGATTGAAGTGCAGGCAGATAAGGTTAGCCCAACTGGCGGGATAACGAGCTAAAAATATGAATGGTGGAAGAGTTATTAGTTAGCTATGGTTTATTTAAAAAAAATGGCCAAGTTTATTTGCTTGGACTCATGCCTCATCATAATGAACGTTAAATTTTTGTGCAAATTTAGATGATCAACGATATAAGACGGTTGAATTGGAATGTTATTACGGAAGTGTAAAATAAACGCCATATTTCTTAAAACAAAATTGTCAAAAGAGTGTTTGATTAAGATAGAGAGACGGAAATAAAAACATAACATATATTTTGGCTCTTGTGTACGGAGCAAACGTTTTAGAACCTTTGGACTTAATGATATGAAAGACATGAAAGTAAAGTGGTCTTAAAACTCGCTAGTGGCACAAGACTGAAGGCTTAAGAGCCGCTCTCCAGCCTGTTATGGCTACTGAAAAGTAAGCTCGCGCTTTTCAGCAGAGGAACAGGTAGAGTTTTCTTCGGCACTGTATAGTAGTCTTGCCATGAGCTATCATATCAGTTTCCAAATCGTCTGCCTATTTTGTGTTCAGTGGTACATTTATTTACGATGCATTTGCTGCAGATGTTCACTGTCGCTTCGGTGTAGAGGCCGCAGCAACATCATGATCGAGACGCATGGGATGGCCCAAGATGTGCGCCGAATGTCGCAAACTCAGTCTTACAATTTCCAAGTTGTCCCAACAAGTTTCCCCGAGTTAAATCCAGTTGCAACTTTCCAACTTCGCTTGCGAACGCTATTATTGAGAAACTTTGCCTTGTCTTATCAGAGGATATTTGTCTCGAACACTAAACAAACATTACAGTTGAGAAAATGTTTCTGCTGCAGTACTGAACATCCAGGGATTCGATGAAGATCGAAGTTGTAGAAGGACATTTCGATCAAACGTAATTTCGACTTACACACAAATAAAATTAAACATTAAAAGTAAGTTTATCCCCGTATTCGAAGTAATTTAAAAGCACATCGATACTACTATAATAAAAATTTCAGCAATAAGATATATCTATGGCATAATATATAACCTAAACATCTAAAACTTACTATTTAAAAAAATACAGGGCTAAGTGTAAAATTAAAAATGGAACAACTACGTACATATTTTGAATTACGAATTTCGTTGTTCGTTAAGAAAGTTTTCGACGTGGTTTACCTGGTAAAATTCGGCACCACTGTTGCAGGCAGCCGCCATCACTGGCAGGGCGGGCAAGATTATTTACAACGGGTGCCGTAAAAGCCAGACCAGATTTCCTAAGAAAACATGATATTGCGCCTCGAAATGATGTCACTCTTCAAGCTGTCACCTAAAATCGAAATTAAGATCACTTGATTTAAAATGGTCCTGATGAACATTTTCCTGATCATCACGTGAGTAACGTGCGAAAGTTCATACTAAAACCTCCAATTAAATTCAGTATAGCACAAAAATATGGCAAACCGCCATATTTTATGTTTAAAGAAATAGTGGATGAGCATTATAGAAATGATGGTCACGATGACATGGAAAAGATTGCACTAGTACTGAACGTTTTAATTTATTGTACGTGATATGTGTTGCATTGTAACATTAGGTGAAGTACATACAAATGAATAACATGTGAGTGTAGTGTTTCATCTCAGACTGAACAGCTGTGCGACTCACAGACTGATCCTTGGGCAAATATGGAGGTGAAGAATATTTCGGAGTTTGGGGAGACGAAATGACAGGTAGGAAAACTTTAAATGTTTGTTAGATACATCGCGAGGTGAGGAATATTTAGAAGTTTTATTAGACAGATCAGGAAGTGAGGAATATTTAGAAGTTTCGTTAGACAGATCGGGAAGTGAGGAATATTTGAAGCATTTTTAGTTACAGGAAGCGAATGAGCAATCCAATGGAGCATGAAATTCATTATTTACCTATACTTTTCATTGAGCATGACGCTTGAGGAATGAAGAAAATATATGTACTTTGAATTATAAGCAATTTTACAATCACGTGACAATGGATGAGCCTGAAAGTAGTTTATCTATTGAATAGCTATAGTATATAATGAATAGTATTGTATTGAATAGCATTAGCAACGGATTACGAATTGATAAATTGTCAATCATAAGAGTACCCTCTGACGTTTTCGCACTGTGGTTGCAATAATGGCCCGTAAAGAATTAGGTAATTACACACCAGAAGTAGCCATTAAAGAATTAGGCAATACCATAACAATAGTAACCATTAAAGAATTAGGCAATTAAATTGCAGTACTAGCCCGTGAAGAATTAAGTAATTACATAACAGGAAAGGAATTACGCAGTTTCATTACAGTAGTAGTTCTTAAGGAATTACGCAGTTTCATTACAGTAGTAGCCCCTAAGGATTTCTACGATACGTAGTAGGTCAATTAGACGATAACAAATAAAATTTAGTGAGAGGTTTAATAATTAATGCACGAGAACCGGAATGGATCTGGTCGAATTTATCGTGTCTGTAGAACAACAGACCGCGTAGCGATATTGTATGCAAATTCACTGCAAAGGTTGCCCCGGCACGACGCAATCAGTCGCCGCTGAACATTTCAGCAGCCAAGTGCTAAGCTTTGTTGAGGGGAAACCTGTTGGGACTCGATGACTCGATGCCCTTAGGTATTCGTCGTATTTGAAATGAAAACGTGTGTGGGGTAATGCATGTACTTAAAAATTGACTGTATTATAAGTTTATTCATTTTCATGCACGAAGCTATCAAAAGTGGTCTGATTTAAATTTTCAATTTAGAAATATTTGTTCCGGTTGTTGTCGATGAGATCTTGAACTCTGTCAAGAACGCAGAGAAGTTGGAGCATAAAATTACCAAAATGTGAAGGTAATACAAGTATTGCTCCGGCAGCGTTAGTTTTACAGCCCGGCACATAACTAGACCACAACTAGTAACCTTCATCATTTATATTCTCCTATCTTAACTGACTAACTACCGTTCTAAAGTAGCGATACTTAGGGCTGGAATTGTCTGGAAAGCGGAGTGCGGAGCAGATTTTACTACAATAACTACTGTATTAGAACTACACTCGTGTACGCGTCATAACAAAGCGGTTTCAACTCATTTTTTGTTGACAAATAATCTGATTAAAAAAGTTCTATTTTGGAGAATTAGCAAATCATGTTTTCAAGAGTTATCATATGTTATACTGACTCTATAGTCTTAGTGCAGTATTGCATCTGCGACGATTTAAGAATTGTCTCAGTCGACAGCACTTCTTTGTCGAATAAATTTTCTTCCAGCGATTTATTTCTCTTCTGAAGTGCATTCGGTAATTCTAAATATTTTTCTTCAAGAATCTCAAGAGGAGTGCAGCGTCCATGCTCCTTGATTGTGAATTTATGCTTAATTTTTAATGATTTCCCTAGTAAAATGTTAATTTCAAATCACCCCGACATGTACGAATGCTTGCTATGATTTACTGGCTTGTAGACGTGTAATCTGCTGCCGATATTCGTGACCATAAAAACCTTGGGAAATATTGCGTCTTCTGCGTCAAGTACATTTCTTGGCAAAATATTTTCATCACGATTCACCACCCCCCGGAAAACACGTTTTCCTGCGCCGTCATTTCCCAAGCTTTTAATAGTTGGAGAGTTGAAGGACGTCAAAAAACACACACACCGAAGAGCTCCGCGTTTTATTAACTTCACTAATTGAAACCTTCGCTTGAAAAGGCAAATTAAAACTGTGTTTTTTTCAAGAGGTGCACGGTTGGGTTTCTATCGCATTTATTCTCGGCACATTTCCACATTATTGATAGTCTTTTTTCCTCAGAGGTGGAAACTGCAAGCTTCGTCCTCGACCGACAACGGTCACGTAGAACTGCGGTAATGCCACGAGTCTTAATTGAGCTCGCCGTCAAATATTTTACACCACATAAGACTCATGACTTTTTTTTAATGTGCCTTAGTTCCTGAAATCTCACTCTGCTATTCTAGATATTTTTAATTATGTTCATGCTTTTCGAAAAATCAACTGCTGCCTTGAAACGCATCCATATATTGAGAAGGGTTTGGAAATCCTGGTGACAAAACTCTGGTTAGATTAAGTAATATAAATGGAAATTTTGGTGTTGCATACTCATGATGTAGCGGTATCCTGAATGGGATGTATAATTCTGGGAGACAATATTATTTCAGTTAAAATTTTTAATAAGAACAGAATCTGGCTTTGTTTGGTTGATCACATTCTCTTGATTTCATGGGGCTAGACGCAGCAACAAATCAGTGATATAGGCCTTGTAGGCCTCGCTTAAAAATTTCGGATGACATTCGAGTGGATTGAAACTGTGCATTTCGAACGAGAAGCAAAGTTTCGAATTATGTCTTGCTAATCGCATGACAACGTTTCAATGAGTCTGCATTGTGAGCATCGAAATTATTGAAGGTGCATATCCTGTTTTATATATATAAAGAAATTAGTAAAGGAGTTTTGTCTGTCGTGTACGTCATAGAAGTTTACTGGTTCTATTTAAGTATTTTCACATATGATAATCGTTCCCACGATGAAACCACGATACTTGCCTGTCCAATCTGTATAGGTAACTGGAAGCAAATAAAACGAGATTACTATGAACTTGCAGTTATAAAATCAAACTAATTTTGTTCGCTCGATACTTAATTTCACTTTCATTGCACCCACAAATGGGTCAGATAATTTCCAAGCACCTCGTACTTTGCTCGACCGAAAACGAGGTGTCGGCCTCTCACCCCCGAAAATTGTTCCCGCTTTGGACAAGCGCACTTCAAATTCCGTTCCCTGTGTGCTTCCTTCCACCCTGGATTCACGGGAACAACGACAAGCTCATCGAGGCAGCTTTTGTAGTTGCGCTTACCCTATGGAAGTCATCAGCAACAGGCCGCCAGCCATGCCAGGACTTTGTCTCTTCGGACAATGTTGAGCTGTTCACATTGGAGGTAATCTGATCAGCCATTCTTCCGACTCGCTGCCGTGAAATTGAGCAGCCCCTGGCTTTCAGGGCCGAGCTCCTGAGGGTTTAGCACAGGGCACACTGAGCACAAGAGAACCCCATGCTCGTATTACGGAGGCATGGGTGTCTTCAGGGCTGTCTCCTCCTGTCCTATTCGAAACTGGAACTCCCATAACTATGTACATTTGAGCGTGTTCGCTTACGTGTGATTGTGATGGATAGGTCAGAGTATGTTTCTCTAGAATACAGTCTACTTCATTTCAAATATTTATCAGGAAATCGTTAGGAGTAGGGAAAAGACAATAGAGTGACATTTACTGTGACATGAATAAGATGGCGAAGATACATCAACGACATGCATGTAAAGATACGTTTTTCTTGCATTCATCTCGTTCCGTAATTAATTAATTAGAAAGAAAGTATGTTGAAGCTTTTAGTTGAAAATCATGATAGAAAATAAAAAATGCATCAAAATGTCAAAAACTTAAAAGATATATAATAACACGAAAGCGCTACTAAAAAATAAATAAATTGAAGATCTGTAGCTGGGGAAAAATTAATCAACAGTATAAAATTGAAGATCAGTAGCGTTGTCACGTAAGTTATTGACTGGAATGATAGTCATGGTAGACTCGATCTGAACGAATCGAAGGAAAGTGACGCAGAATTTTTGATGAAAAACGAATGAGATCACGCATGTATCGTTAGGATTTTTTAGCTGTCGATATGACTCGGCAGACTCAGGATTTTAATTCCCACGGAACAAAGAATGCCACAAAATATTCCTTCTAGAATGCGTAACCAGGAGCAGTGGTGTAAACACTTGTTTTTCGTCTTGCTGCCAGGTTAATTTTTGTGCATGACGCGAACTATTGCAGTCATCGTACACTTTTCAGGTCCAAGCAAGAGGTTTCACGACCATATTTCGCAGCATGTCATCGGGATCTAATGTACCTTTTCTCACGATAAATGACATGTCTTACTAAAATGTCACAATTTTTTTTCGCAAACACACTAAAATGAAAGATTCAAATCTACGCCCAAAAAAAGCAGTAGTAGCGAATAAAACGCTAGAAATTTCCATTGACATACAGTATATGAAAATTTCATTGAACGAAATACGAATCAACATATTAATTTGCAATCCACGAGTTATGAGAAATGCAAAAATTATCATCCATTGCTGGTTTGCAGAAGGCCGCAAGAAATGGCGAGCATTGATTTCAATACAATGAACAGAAGAGGTGCCAAATTCGAGTCGCACCGTTGCTTGGCATACTACAACAATGGAATAACTATGGACATCACAGAACAGTGACTCGGATTGACTTTTAAGTGATTAGCAAACGGACTTGAGACTGTCGATATCTCACGGCAGCTCTCCGAAACTGAAGTCGCCATAGCTATGGTTCTCGTCCGAGTCTCTCACCTCAACATCTCAATCGAGTCTTTGAAGTGGCTTCACTTGAGATCCTCGTGATATGGAGTCGTCCTCCAGCTTCGAGTCTGTCGGAGAAGGACGTTCAGTTGGACATTGTATCTCCGTGAAGTGTGTCTGTGCTGTGGTGTGCCGTGATGACGCCGACATTGTTGGTCACATATGTTTGCCCGTGCATGATTTTCACGGGCAAGTACTGTTAACGAATGAACAGCCAAGCAAAACCATCCAATGGGTTACAAATTTTTCAGATATACTGAGGTATATCTGTACAAGTATAATTATTCTCGGCGATATCGGATGAACACGTTTGTTCACCATACAGAGACTAGGGACTCATATGAAATGCAAGTAAGTTCATCCATAAATTTTCTATCTAAGTAGCTGCCTCACAATATAGAAATGAATCATTTGAAGAGCATGGATTTAAACATTTAAGCTAAATTTACTGTTCACGCTATTCACCTACTCTATCACTCTATTTACGACACACATAAATCCTCTTGAAAAAGTTTAAAGTGACATCTGTTTTCTAAAATAAATACGATTAGCAGCACCTCGCAAAATTACTTTCAATCAAACTGATAAATTTTCTAAACTAATGCGACTCCTTTGGAATATCAGGCAGGCAATACATATACACGTACATACTTACGTATGTTATAGTTATGGTTTCTTTTATTGACGTGTCTGCACAGTTTGGATTCAATTATTAAGGCTGATGTATTCTTAGGCAGGTGCAGGCAATACTATTACCCTTGGATAACTTGGAGATGTTTGGGCCTTCACGCCCGGGCCACACTGGGGTGCCCCAGCTTCGACCCGTATATCTCTTCAGGACGCAAAGGGTTGGATACATTCTTCAGCCATCATTTTCACTGAAGTACAATGCAAGAACAAAATGCTTAACGGGATTCAAGAGCAGGGACAAGGAAATATTTAGGGGAAGAAAATGCAGGTATTATAGATAATAGCCATCTGCATAGGGACAAAAAATAATAGTGAAATAAAAATAACACAGCGATTTAATTCATCTAACCAACGTCTGTCATCTTTTATGTTCACTACAGGAGAGTGAAATGATAGCTTCAATATTTTCCGCTCTCTTTACATGCATTCGAAGTCCTTAATCGCATGCATTTACAGGCATGTGAGAAGNCACGCCCTGCCACCAGCGTGAGAGGAGGCATGTTTCACGCCCTGACGCCAGCGTGAGAGGAGGCATGTTTCACGCCTTGGCGGCATCGAGGTTGACAACCTCCAGTCCACGAATGCTTGCAGACTCTGAGCGAGATGCATGGCAAGCATGTGAACATTCTTCTTGCAGGGCGGCCGTATAGTGTTTACACTTGTAGATGAAGGAATTTTTAAACTTCCCGGCTGTCAATAGAGATACTTGAGCGCGCTGGTCAACAAGGCGCATCAGAAAAGTCATTAAGCCCAGAGATATAACATGAAAAGGGAAATTTGAGTGTGAATTATTTTTCAAACTTCAGAAGTTTAAGTAGAGTAGACGTTCTACATACGTTAGATACATCGATAGAGAGCGGTTCTCTCGAGGGAAGAGGATACGAATAGGCTGATCGTAATTGGATGTACGCCGAGCATTCAGTATGTCGAACGGAAGTATTTTCTGTAGAATTAGGTCAGGAAAAATGGTGCAGTCAATTTCGAGTAAAATCTTGCAGAAATTGAAGGTAAAAAACCTAATGGCAAGCGAGTCGACACGTAGATATAAGAGAGACGGGCTCTCAGAGTCGGAGTGATCAACGAAGCCTCAAAAAATACAGCTGAGAAACGCAGGTTAATTCAAGAAATAATGAAACAAAGAGGAAACCTTACGGGATCTCTTCATTCACTGATTAGGGCTGATGCTAGTTAAAGAAATTATTGGACTCTGAAAGAAAGTTGGAAATTTGTACGGCACAGCAATAACGGAAGATAACTCAAACCAATTTAATTCAAACAATAGAATGATGGTGAATACATCGACCAAAACTTTCAAGCCTGGTCACATCTGTCCCAACCAAATTCAATAGATCTTCTAGGATTGGATCAATTCTGCTTTCTTCTTAATACGAGTAAATACTTCCTCTTTTAATTGACAAGAACCTAGATCCTCTTTATCAGGGAATGAACCAGCTTGTAAATCTCACAAAATCAGAGAAGGACCTCGACAATTACAGTTCTGGGATGGGTGAGAGAGTCTGTTGGAGTGAATGTCTGTAATATAACTTTGTAAGTTTTATTTAAAGAATATATAGGAATATATGTATATATATAATTATATGTTTATAACCGTTATGAAATGTAAACAATAATTATCCATATAGTAAAGCAAAAACGAGTCGAAGTATGAATACTTAATTTATAACAAATTGAAGAGTACTTCCTTGAATAAGTGGATGTGATACAATGTAAGAATAGAGTTACAACCGAAAGGATGTAAGAACTGTGAATAAAAAAGTTCACGAATAATGACAAGATAGTGGAAAGTTGAAATTGTAGAAAACATGAAAGGAAATAATGTGATTTAACAGAAAAGTATAATAACATCATAATATAAAGGAATGCTAAGAAAAATAATCTTCATAGTTAAACAGGGTAATGTACTAGTGAGAAAAACACGAACCAGAACATTAAGTGAAATGAACAAGATTAACATGCGAAATTGTTTTAGGCTTAGCGATTGTTATACGACGTTTCATAATTTAGTTTCGCATACATTTTTAACGCGAGAACTTGAGAAACGTGAATGTTGTATTCTTCCAATATGAGACGTAAATCGTAAGACGAAAGTATCACAGCTTCGTCTTTACGAACTAATTACATACATTTTAAGTCTAACAATTTGAGCTCAGCTCTAAGAAGCTTCCGAAGTGCATCAATGATGACTGCTTGACACGACCGAAATGCGTCAGTTTTGTTGCTTGGCTTTGATCAGGATCTTTACGACGTCGGGCGAATGTCTAGAATGCATGCACGAAAGCAGTATGTCATCATGCTGAGTGGACGCGTCTGATTGATGCTATTGATCCATCTCGTTTCTGCTAAGTTTCATGCGAGTATTGCGAGGCCAGAGCACAGCCGCCTTGATGGGGCACCATCAAAAATGGGCGTCGTGACGTGGCAGAAAGAGAGAGGTTGCCTGATTTGATCGGAGAGAAGGAGGCTCCAAACTGTAAAATAATCCGCGTTGAGTAACACCCTCACTCAAAAATGCACAAATTTGAGACTGCTCTTCATTTACTATAAAGGTTTGAATGCTCTCTCAGGAAACGTTGGTTCACACACGAAGAGATCTGAGAACGACAAGTGAGTCTACTTTAAACTCCGAAGATTTAAGCGGCTATAGAAGTAGAAAATTTGACGCATGAAAAGTTCAGGTGGAAATTATAGAAGAATGAGTTAAACTCGTAATAGCCATGGAATAGTTTAATTAAGCACTGCATCGTTAACAATTTAATGTCATTTATTATCTCACAGATGTGCACGATTATCTATGGCTGAGGGCTTGATATTGCAATTCCTTTATTTTCTCATAATTATCATGGAAAATTATTTCTAAAAGGTTTTAGAACCAGATAGGTGTCGTGATGTTGCCAAGATTATTGCTTGTTACAAATTAGGTAGAAATTAGACACAAATTTCTTAAGCACTCACACATGTGAATTAAAAGTAAAATTCTATGAATCGGGTATTATTTTTGCAAATCTTACCGCGAATATTTAAACCGACGATTTAGAATTATCCATAAATATTTTTCGGAGGTAGAAATTGAAATTGACTGGAAGAGAATTTCATTTCAGTCTTGAGTTCTACTGTTACCAAACATAAAAACTGTTTTCGATGACTGGAGCATATGAAAACTAACCTCGTAGAATATCTTGCTGCATTTTGATAAACTCAGTAGCATTTAGTAAGTACTACTTGCACGCTTCAACAATTCATAATTAGTCCTGTTTGTACGTTTCAGTAATGTATAATTAGTGCTGTTGCATGCTTCAGCGATATACAATTTGTAATGTTCGCACGCTTCAGCAATATACAATTTGTAATGTTCGCACGCTTCAGCAATGTACAATTTGTGCATTTGTGCTGTGTGCACGCTTCAGTCATAATAACTCTGCTATTCAACTTTAAAAAGAATAATATGACCTCAAAAGTTGATTGGAACTTCATAAAGATAATACGACAGGTACAATTACAGCTAAAATTTAGCATCCGACCATGAAGGGCGAGAAATGAATAAAGATTGGGGAAGCTTCGAATTTTATGGAACGTCGACAGTGACGAATAGCGCTAATTCGAGAGCTGCCACTCACACGACGACGCAGCGCTTTTCTTCGTAAAAAGAGCGGTGTGCGCTGACTGAAGTAAATCAACGAATTACAAGTTTCCAGGAATAATTTGTTAATGACTCCAGAAATCAGGATTGAGATTCATCGTACCATCACTTTCAGCAGTTCTTGGAAAATTTCAGCGTCGAAAAAGCATGATTTATATTCGTATTTTTGGGTTTTCCTGCGATGCTTCGCTGAGCTGGTGCCCTGATATGTTAGTTTCGATTACAGCCAAACTCGGTAAAATGACGGCAGAAAAGGCAACAGTTGTGCTGGAGTAAAAATACCTTATCCATGCACGTTAGAGTAAAAGTCGCAAATAATGTACAAATACTTCAACGACGTCATGTAAAATAAATCATATTGAAGGAAGTTTTGCATGTTCAGTTAAAGAGTAAAATCTTTGAAACGAAGTACTTCTAATCCACAAAAATACTCTTACATGCTCAAGCAAACGGTCTTACATAATTAAACAACAATTTTTGGCTCTTCTTCAATTTTTCACGAAAAATTCTTTCACGCAATTCTGTCCGAGGCAGAATTTTGCAATTCTCTCATTTTTCAAATACGTAGACATAATTTTTGCGAATAAGCTGAAATTTTCAGTGAATGTAATATTTCAAGCAGTGTTGATCATCGTACGTTGGTTCCACACACAGGAATATTCGAATGAACGGAAAGGATTCGAGAAAGATTAATGAAGCTTACGGCGCACCGAAGAATGC
>VOMN01069444.1:0-14783 GCA_014899125.1 Orchestia grillus | reverse complement strand
CTTTGTGCAACAAAATGGCTCATATTTGGTTGATAAAAATGTAATACCTTACATTTATTGACCTTTTTCTTTCCTTTAAAAATCGGCATCAACTTTCCGGACAACCTAATACTATTCATTTTATGCTTTGATGCTGCAATATTTCTCATCGAAATAATTTTTTTAAACCTAGATACTTCTAGTTAGTGAAGAGTTTCTGTACAAGTTTTCAGAATAATTTTTAGCTACAATCAATGCGCTAGTGTATACTAAGTAGAATTATAATGCTCGCATGTAACCCTTTAAAAGACTGTGATGTGTGAGTTCAAATACTCCGGTAAAAGACAACAAAAGTCATACTGGTGCTTTCGAGCGCCTAGGTATCCGTGCTACGTTAAAAGGAGTTCATTAAGCAGCAATGAAAATCGGCATTTGTTTTGCGAGTGTTTCTCAAGACGCGACGTGCGATGACTGCCATGCTGCAAGTGTTGGGGTCGGAACTCCCAAGCTCTTGTGACACTGGGTAAGAACTTCAAGGTGCACGTAGAGCCTGGCACAAAAAATGGTCGAAAGCTGCAAAATACTTAGGTTATTGATATTCCGAAAGTAGAACAAAGAACACAAAAGTATATAGGGGTTATTTTTATTTCACGATATAGTTACATCGTATGATGAAAAGCCTTCGATCATTTTTTTCAGGGGCCATCTGAATAACATGAAATGGAAAAGACAAGTTCTGATTATGTGCTGTAAGATATTTTTTAAGTGTTATGAAACGAAATAACTAACAAGTTCCTATATTTTGAGATAAAACTTTTCTCGTGGTCGTACAAAGGGCGAGATCACAGCATTTCAAGTTTTGATTGTATGAAGTAATGATGACTTATGAAGTTATTTTCTGTGTTGCATACTGAAGATTTTTTTTGCCTTTCATAAAGTTGCTAAGTCACTCGTAAGAAGCCTGCGAGTGTGAAAAGGAATTTTTCGACGAGTTTTTGTTTGATTTTTTATGTTGTCAAGTTTTTTTATTGTTTCTCGAATGAAGAGGTAGCCGATATGAAACTTGAATGAGCTTTTACCTGGCATCTTCGATGTTTTTTTGTGTTTCAAGTGTTTCAAATTTGTCATCCTCTTTCGGTGCTGTAACCTAACCCTTATTTACTTATCTTTATGGAACGGGATTCCGGCATTAAAGATTGGTACCTTAGGACATTTGAAGATCTTCCAACCCAATCACAAACGAAGATTTTCTTTTATTTGAAATTGATCTGTTGAATTCTAATGACCGGAAGGCATGTTTACTGAAGCTGATTGGATTCCGTGAAATTTAAAACGAGGAAGCTGGGACTCAGACGCATGCCAGAAAAAGTGTCAGGGNGCTTGCCTAACGTTAGCGAAAACTGGTAACTTTTCCCTTCACCTTCCTCAGGGGGCATAGGAAAGGCAGTAGAGGAAGGTTTGTTAAATTTTTTTATAGCATGCTACGGTGACTTGCGACCCCAGGGGGCGCTGTTTGGCTGCCTCGGCTATAGATCGACCTTCGGGACTTCTATCTTTTGGGCCTAATTTTCTTTTTTCAAATTTCACACAATCTTTGCCCTCTTTTCTTTACCTTTTCTCCCCATTCATTCTTAACTTGCTGGTTTTATGCGTCGATTCTCCATTCCGTAGAATCCATGCCGAGTTGTCTCTTCTCTTCGCTCTCTTTTAATTAAATTTTATGTAGGAAGGGAGTTTTAAACTGACTAAAGTCTAATCTTTATTCCTTCACCTCACAATTTATTCCGAATGTTAAGGAAAACATTCTCATTTATAGCAGAATTAGGGTAACCTTCAACACAAACTCTACGAAGCAGCATGCCCGGTGGAGGGTCAATTGTAACACACCAGACTCGTGCACCTCGGAAGGCTTGAACAAATTTTGTCCTCTTTGTGCCCGCCTGTGCAGGCTGGCAGCACCGCGTCAGGGCGCTGCACACGCGCCTACGTGGCCACACGCGGCGTATGTTGACGAACATTCTCGTGAATTGCCTACTTTGTTCAATGTACGACGCTCCTCTGCAGTGTTGTCGGTAGGGCCCGCTCAAACGCTCAGATTTTGAATCTTCACATGAAATGGTCTCATGTTCATCATTTGATACTCAAGTCTTGAATTAAAAGGTAATTTCTGGTCATGTTCGTTGGTCTTGAAATTTGAAACTCAAATAGGAAATTACGAAAAGTTGCCACCTCAACTTTAAAATATTTACTGTACTTTTGTCTACCAAAGATGAACTATAATTCGAATTTAATTTCTGTTAATGTCACTGAAATCTTAGTCGTAAAATTTCTTGACTATGTTGACACAAATAATCAAGTTCATCTATCGAGAAGTAATCAGCAGTACCGATCTCTTTGACATACACATTGCCATTTTCATTGCATATGGTTGCACATGCTGTATGCGTTAGTACAATTAGTTTCGGGCCCACGGATGATGTCTGCAAAAGGAGCAAATTTCTGCATCGGTTTGCGTGCGCAGTGTTATGGAAAAAAATACTCCGTGGGAGGCCATTTATGGGACCGCAATGAGGCCACTCATGACAGTATGGCTACGACGAGCCTTTTGTTTGCAAGGCTCCTTGTTGAACTGTTGGCTTTGCTTGTGTGTCGCTAGTGCAAATGAAGAACATTGTCCTGTTACCAGCCTGCTGGTCATCGGTGTGAAACTCTTCTGAGATGAGAAGAAATTACTTGGCCACTGCATGAGCTTAGGTTAAGAAATCACGATCTGGAAATCGTTTAGTCGCTATCTGTTGTTCTTTCTGAACTTGATTTGTATGCGCTGCTCTTGTATTTTTAAGCACGGAATAAGGATGATTGTGTTTTAACGGTTAGTCTCCAGTTTCATTGTTTGTAGCTTCAATTGAGTCATGAAGCTGAAAAATATGTTGAAGGTTGTTAAAATGTACTTAATGCCTACGTGTAAGCTCATGTCTTGTAATTTTGATGCGAGGGTAGGCATGTTTTTGAATTTATTTCCCAGCCGTTGAAACTTTTCACGTCACTAATGTGCTTCCTTATTAGGGCTGTTTAATTTTCAAGTTTTGTAAGTGAAAATCATTTTTTATGGATTGCGATGTTTTTCTTTTGTAATTTTCGGTGTTGTTTACTTGGTTTATTCTCCGAGCCGACTGCGCGTGGGAATCAATTAGAATTTTTCAGTGACTTTTGCGTTGCTGAATTCAACTGCAGCGAAGACAATCAGTCGACTGGAGACAACTTTCACAAATTCGTCGATCAACGGAAGGGATCATTCGCAAAACTGTTCGATCAACTGAGAAACTTTTTCAAAATGGCCGGTGAACTCAAGAAAACTTTCGCAAAACAGGAGTTCCAACAAAGGCACTCTCACGAAACAGTCGACCAACTCTAGAAAAACCTTCGAGAAATTTGAAGCAACTTTTGCGAAATGGTGAATCAACTCAGTGAATTCTTCACGAAATGGCCGATCGACTGATGAACCTTTCGTGAAATTGCTTATCAACTCAAGGCAACTTTCGCATAAACTATACTACCAAAGGTTCATCTACACTTTATTTCCATCATTTTTTTAAATTTGTATGATAAACTTACTCATCTTAGGCCATAACTCACCATCTTTCAAGATTAACTAAATTGCTTTAAATTATTTAATTCGATTCGTGTTCTCGGGAATTTCTTCCAAAACGTTTACTCGTTATGACCAATCACGAAGCTAGCTTTTCACAAATATGTAGACTTTTAAAAGAGCAAACCTACACACGCTCTTTGATTCAGTTTCCCTGGTTCTCGCCAGTAAACACTAGAGTGATAAACTCTGTGTTATTCACTGTCGTCTTACCCTTTAGTCATGTTTGTTACACGTGCAGCTGTTAGTTCGTGTTCTCACTCCCATGACACAAGGATTGTTACCATTGCCTAAACAGATACCCGTATTCCCAATGCTCCAACAGGTCTCTTCTAATATAATCTTTGGATTAAACTGTAAATACGGCCACCATGAGCAATGCTTATTTTTCTTTGATGTTCATGACCTAAATTATCTGCTTGGCTTTCATTTCTTAACAACCTTGTCTTCGCCTGGGTTAAAATATAATTCACCTTGTCATACTCTGGAAAAAACTAGAACTTCTTATTTTCCGAGTTGTTTGCGTACTATTTCAAAAACCAGCCAACCCTCACGCCGAGTATATCTTTAGGCTAGAATTTTTCTGAACGAAGTTCTATATTTTTCCAGAATACGACTTAAGTTATTTGCTTGCTTGCATGCATCCCTTCTGTTGAGATATGATCCATAGATCCCTTGAGCACAATGTTTGGCATTACCTCTAGCCATCTTGAGTCGTTTTATTTTTTCGGACTCGGTGAGTTTGTAAGCGACTTCTTTCATTGCGCTCTGTTTCTTTTTGTGCTTGTTTGAAAAACATTCTATCCTGCTTGGCTTTTGGAATTAAGGAAGGCTACTACGCATGCATTTATTCTTTGTGGTTGTTGGAATGAGAGAAATGCTGAGTGCGTGTCGAGGAGGGTGAGGCGGAGGGTCAGAGAGGCGACTGAGACTTGCGTAGTGAAGTCCAACAGCCACGCTCAGATTTGTTGATTCTTAAAATTTCATGGAAAAAAGTACAATCACACTAAGTTCATGTAAAATAAAAGTCTCTAAATTTAGCGGATAGGATACAAGCAACTTTTATGTAAACTTAGCACGCCATCTATGCTAAATTGTACGACGGAAATGTTTCTGTTCACGAACTTCCGTGAAAGTGAGTCGAGACGCTTGCCGTTGGCTCATCTGTGCTTGAGAGTCCTGGTGGTATGCATTTCATTTAATTTTCTGTGCTTCTCGTTGGGAAATCTGATGTTTACCAAGATAATTTATCCTGTCGTTTCAAAACATCGCTGAAAGTGCTGATCTTTTTTGTATGCACTTCATGCCTTGATGAGTAAAACATCAGTATTTTCTCACGAGCGTCAGTTTTAAAGCCATCTCGTTAACCCTCCTCAGCTCGTATATACAGTTACGCCGACCATTTGTATGCATGCTCTACCCATGTATGTTTGTATGCTCTACCCATGTATGTTTGTATGCTCTACCCATGTGTGTTTGAGACGCAAATGTCTCACACTTTCGCCCGCCACAGGCGTTGGTGGAGTTTGCGCAGCTTGCTGTGCACTTGCAAATTGTACGATGTTAAATGATGGTGGCGTTCTGTTATTATCTGTGTAATATTTATTACTGCTCGTTGTTTTCTTAAGCAAGAAAATATATTCATCGTGTCATAGTTTCAGCACTTATTCCCTTTGCATTTCATTAAGATACGGCCTTAATATTTTTTCCAATGAAGCTTACGATCCTTTTAAATTTGTGTGTTGAAATTCTTATCGCTATCTCTCGGCAGCAAACGGCGGAGTTTGCCAATACTTCATCAGATTTCTCGATAGGCAATCAAATGGATTTTCTGTCACTAGAGATAATGAATATTTTATTTGACACTGCAGTTATCAATCATTTATATGACTTTTCTGAGGAATAAACTTTGAAATTAAAGTATTCGCTTATGCTTCGAAAACAATTCACTGAACTTGCTCAATTCAGCAGTGGCGCTTTAGCCATCTACGAGCACAAAATTTTCATTTTAAATGTGTTAGTTTGAGCGTCACATCGTATGCAAAATCCCTCGGAAAAAGCGTTGTGCAGGCACATCGTCCATCTTGAAACTTTTTCAATCAAATAACTTTGACTGCATACTTTTTCTTTCCTTCGAAATGACGCAAATAGCCTAAACATCCATATTGAAATTTCATAAATTATTTCTATTTTGAGCGATATCTTTCAAGTACGGTGCATTAATTTCATCGACGCTAAAATATTCATTTCCAATCAGCCGTCGAGATTCGCATGACGCAGCCTTCAAAAGCACAAAAGTATCTCACTTCTCTGGTCGATTTTTCATTCGCGTCTCATTTGCATTATCCGATCGTAAAACTGATGAATATTTGCGCTGCTCTCAGCAATACTTTTAATTTCATCTCGTCTCCCTCGTTCCATTAGCAGATATCGTTCGTTCGATTTATTTAATTAATTTCTTGCGTTCCTTTCCCGTTGCCTCACCGCGTAACTTGAGCGGCGCTCTTTTGAAGAACTTCTTATCAAAATTAATTGAAACTCTAAATCATTCTGAAAGAAATGGGACGACGTGAGCCTATTTTATTTCCCTTTTCATAGGGAAATGGTATGACCTGGTTATTAAGTCATGCTGTTTTAAAAAAGTCCGTATCAAAATTAAATGAAACTCTTAAGCATATTGAAAGAAATAGGACAATGTTTGCCTATTTCTTGGCCTCACTTTTGTTCAGAAATGTTACGCGTTGTCTGCTCATTTTATTATCTCGTTTCCATTGAGAAATGTTACGAGCGGTTGAGGCAGTCACGGTAACCTAGGGAAATGCCGGAGCGCTCCTCACGAGTGCTTGCAGAGCCTCCTCTTGAGTCATCGCGTGCCTGAGGCATTTGACTTATGCGAAGCTATGAAGACCACTTCAAAAAATTGCGGACATTAGAAGTGATATAGCTTAGTCGTATATTGCTTGTGGTATCATGCAAAACTAGGCTCAATATGCATACGAGTGCATAATGTGAATGAATGTTTTCGCAATGTTTCGTTCCCTTAAAAAATAAGTTGGTTCTTTCAGAGTTGAGAAGCGAATCCAGCACCATGTAGTCAGCACTACGTGCTTATCTTTTGCACGTAAACACTTTGAGGAGAGTCGGATTGGATTTTTATTTCCTATCGCAGCCTTTGTATGTCGTGAGGCACATTTACTCCCTTAAATTAGCGTTCACCTTAACGTAGTACATTTACTCCCCAAGTTAACGCACTCTTCTAACTTAGTACATGTGCTTCCCTTAGTACGCGTCTTCTAACTAAAGGAACATGCACTCGTACTCTTTCAATTCACGTACGCTCCTAGCGTAGCTCATGCGCTACCTTCGTTAACATCCTTGCCGAATTTAGCTCACATACTTCGCTAAATTCACGCCATCGCCACGCACTTTAACGCCTTTTACTTCTCTTAAATCAGCGAGCTCCTAACTGAACACGTGCATTACTCCCCACCAGGCACGTCGATACCCACATGGCCACATGTGCCCGTGTCCGTCGTCATACGGGACACGCGCGAGGCCCCAGAGTTCGACTCCCCGAGCTACACCTTCGCCATCTCAGAGTTCTCCGTCGAAGGTGCCGTGACTTTCTTTCGCAAACTTGCATCCAAATTGGTCCTAATTCGTGTGTTTATTTCAGAATTTATACGCCTGTTGTGCACTGTGACGTTGTGTTGTCTTGCTTATGGTCATTTATGTAGCAACAACTGGTGTGTTTTTTTTTTCTAAGAAGGACGAGTAACTTCGTGTCAATGTTTTTTATCTTTGTTTTGAAATCGAACATTTGACGAGCTTACACTTACGTACTAAATTGAATCATTCAAGTTGGGTAAAACTGATGTAACTCGTCTCCTTAACGGTGAACGGGTTCGTATGCCTTCAAGGCAAAACTTACAGTATGTGGGAAAACTTAACCTATTAGAAAACAATTTAGGCAGTGATGAGTAAATCAAGACAAAGGAATTTCTTTGCTGCGTGCAGGCGACTACGTGGGGCGCGTCGTAGCCTGGGACCCCGAGAACACGATGGTCACCTACAGCCTGGATCAGGTCGACCCTCCCCAGCACGTACGTCTTTTGAAACACTCCAATTATACAGAAACCTTGCCCACATACAGGTTGAACCTCGCAAATACAGAAACTTCTGCATTTGAGGCTTGTCGGACCGCGGGAAATTTCTGACCGCAAGGGGCCTATAAATGAGCGTCCCATAACCCTGCTTGTAATCTTGGTCAGCCTCAGTCGTCATACCCTTGTTGCATTGCTACGTTCACTCGGCAATAGTATTTCAGTAGTATATTGTATTTCATTCTACGTTCATCCGTAGAATTCGGCATCCGTGATTTAGTGGAACGTTGCGCTCAGTCTGCGTGACAAACAATGAATGTATAAGTGTGTGATGTCACCACGAGGCATTAAACTCGCTGTCTGACGGTGTAAGATTTGGGTAGAAGCCTAGGAATGAAGCACTCTACTCGTTTTTGTTGCCATTTGCTATTTTATTCGATTCTGTGTCTATGTTAGAAAAATGATATGGAATTACAGGTGTACCCGAATGCCGGAATTCTGGATTTGTAAGGTTCAACCTGTGCAATTTTGCTTCGTACAAGCTCGTCTTGTTTGCGTTAACGGTTGTACATTTTTACTAACTCTGCCGAATTGGTTTTGCTCGTAACAAAACTTCAACGCATTACCCTCGGATGGACTATATTGAGTCATACCGTTTCAGGAGAGGTGGAGAAATTGCGCTCGTTATGTGCTAATGCGTCGCCTACGTATTCGGCCACCGGTGCACCAACCAACCATTGTTGCGTAATGGTCCGCCCGTTCGTGAAGACTCATTTTATTTGCTTTAGCAAAAAACCTTCGTACTTGAATTATTGAAATATATAAATACCATGATTACAAGTAAAAAGAAGGAGCAAACGTTATAAAAGCGTAACTAACTGCAAAACACGAAAGTGTCGCTGAATTCAAAAATAACGTCTTTTCATGGAACAGATTAGGCTTACGCGTGGAGAACTTGTCAAGAACGAGTTAACGAGTCTTCCGTCAGATCTCCACCTCACTCGTCTCCGCTGTGTGTACCTCCTAAAACCTTCTATTATTGAAAGAGCATTACAGTACAATACATTCTGCTCAAGGAGTTAATTACGATGTTTTTGTTGTATCGTTCCCTCGCCTCAATTACTGCTCCGTAATCAAGTGTCTCTGCAGCGCTCGCGACGCTCGACTGACGAGTTCGCTCGTCTAGATCGCAGGACACTAGTCCTCCTTGTAGCTGCAGAGCGAGGCTAGCTGCTCATGTTGCTGCAGGATTGTCCCTGTAGAAATAAGGAAAAATAGCCTTGTTCTATTAACACTACTGCTCGGTATCCTTACCGTATTCCTACCCGAGGCTAGGTATTTTTGATGTATTATTAATCAAAACTACGTACTCTTGCCGTATTGCTAAGCAATACTAGGTACTCTTCCCGTATTAACAACTTAAGTTAGGCACCCTTACCCTATTATCAGTTCAGGCTATATGAAGTGGTATATTTACCCCTGTATCAATCACGGCAAAATCCCTTGCACCAATCATTTTTAATTGCGACCCGGTATCTCTGCCCTATTACAATTCTTATCTAGTCACCCTTACCGGATGATAACATTCATGTGACCCAAAAGCTCCCATCAGTTCAGCACACGCATAATCTGCAGCCCACTTAGCTGTGCTGTGCTACTTCACAGTCCACCCAAATGTCCTCGTAATCTGTTACGACACTCAAGTCTCCGTATGAGGCAAACAACGTCTTGCTGGACTCGTACCAGCACCAGCCAATGCGTCATTAGAATGCTTGGATTTGTTAATATTATGTGGTGAAGTTAACTCGAGTTTCTACGTAAAGCAACCAATGTCTTGCTGGACTCCTTGCCAAGGCGCACTAGCAATGCGTTCCGCTCACAACAGGAAAGTAAGGGTTTGGTTCCCGGCTCAGCAAATGGGTTTTCGCTGAACCACGGAGCTCTTCTTTTAGGAAAGGAAGCTTAAACCTCACCTGCCTCGTATCACTTCCACGTTTGTAGTTATAAGGCATTGAAAACTCAACCATATGCTGTATTTCAACTGTATTGGAATTGATTTAGTTTCTATCTTACCAGCCCCTGCGTCGCTGGAAATACTTGAATTTGTTCACATTCTGTCGTCCAGTTCACGGTGGACCCCACCTCGGGCATCATCTCGGTGGGCCAGCGAGACCCGGCCGACATCTTCCTGTACCATTTCCTGGCCCGGGCCACTGACGAGGAAAGGTCGTCCTCCACAGTGCCCGTCACTGTCAAAATCATCGGTAAGTTTTGATGCTTTGTTCTCTCGTACATGTATGACCCGGCGTTTGATGTAGGATTCTTATCTTTTTATGAGGACTGCTGTTGTATGTACACTCACTGTGAGGGGACGCGTTAGGGCTGACGAGAGATACAGACATCGAGGGATCATTTTTAGCGCACCTAATTAACCGCGCTGTTCAGCAGGGGCCAAAAGTTGTCGTGCACTCGGGTAAATTATCCACTGGTGAACTGGTGCAGTGCAAAGAGCTCCTGCATAGTGCTTGTGTTAAATGTTGCGGGCGATTCAATTGCTTTGCAGGATGAATGTTCAACAGAATACTACTCTCGAAATTGGAAGTATTTATCTGCTCCATACACCTTATTAACTATCTAAGGCTCTTTGTTTTGAGGTACATTTTTAATATTGAATTTCGTTATACGAGACACATTAAATTGATCTCGGTATTCACTCACCAGCATGTCTTTTTCTCGTATTTTCTTGTCATTCTTTGGCTTGGACTTGAAATTGATGACGATTTAAACAAATCGTAAAAACGACTTAGAGTTCGACGCTTATGAAGAGCAGAAATCTTCCTCAACCGCAATTCTTTGACTGAAAATTTATAGCCTGCGCAGTACGTCGAAGTGAAATATCGCAGGCGGTTTGGACCGTGCACTGTACACCAATTATTCAGCACATTTCAACGAAGTAGTCGCTTGACGCGTTTGCTGCCACTATGGAAGTTAGTGTCTTTGTCCCATGCCATCATAATTGTTCGTATGAATAAGCATTTAAACTCCAATCCTTTTTATCGTAGTGGTTCTACAAAGTGGAATCCTTTGTAAATCATACATAGTACATGAAGACGCACATGAGCATCGGAGGCAAGAACTTATTACGGAGACTAAACGCAGCTAAATAGCGGCTGGGCTGAAAGTAGCAAAATGGAACTTGACGCACATGTGCTCCATGTGACAGCGAAAGTGTCCACTAGTTTAGTTAGTCTTATTTTGGTCACAATTTTAGAAAAAACGCTGTAAAATACTCCGTGGTGATGCTGTCTGCGTTCAGTGAAGAAGGGGTCATGAAATGCAGCATGGTCTTTAGGAGCCACTTCTCGATGTAATTATTTTTCCTTGCATTTTTTACAAGCCGCCGATGAGTTCATGCCAAACCTCGGTAAGATCTAAATTATTGTAAGTGTGCTTTGCTAACTTCATTTCTTTCGTGCCGTGAATTGTACAACTTTCTATGCAGAATTTAGCAGAACTCGTGTATTTTCAAGTTTTCCTGGAATAAAAACATTCATTTAATACTCATTGTTTGAAGTAATAGATGCATTTTACACTTATCGAGCAGTTTTTAGGTTGCCACATCTATAGTAGGGCCTTCGGGACTTGTATCTTTCGTGCCCAGTTTGTTTATTTCAATAATAACACCTTTTTCGTTATCTCTTTTCTGTCTTTTCTTCCTCTTCTTCCTGTTTCTGTGTGGAGGGAATCCGGTTTGGAGACACACCTGTACATAGATTCCACATTTTCTACAGTCCATACTAGATGGTCCCTTCTTTTCTTCGCTCTCTTTGTATCCTATTTCATGTGCATAGAAAGCTTTAAACTAACAATTATTATAATAATATAGACCCGCTTTTATTATGTAATAATCTTTCACGCTGTTTTGAACATGGTTTTGTCTGTGGTGAAGGTGCTTATTGTAGGGGTAACATTTTGTAACAGAATGAAAACTCGTGCGTGCTCTGTAAATTCATGCTATAGTATCAGACCTGGGGAATTGTGCTTAATATAGTTTGCTTACAGTGCTGTCAATGCAGATTAGCTAAGGTAAGCATGACTGAGACTTGAAACGGTGATGCAGGAAAATTGTTCATCAGGACACGAGATTTTCTTTGAATTAATAATTGATGTGTAAATATCAATACATTCTGAGAATACTCGACACTCTCCTATCGGGTTACATCATTTCCCACTGAACTGGGCGAAAAATCAAAGGACTCGCTATCAGAGTGGTTTGAAAATTTCTCTGTTGAATTATTTGTTCAGTCATTTGCTGGCTTATCGTCATTTACAGCAGCCTTCAAGCTAGCTCTCAACAGTTGGCAAGATCAACGGTTGATCCTTAGTTTCTGTGTCCGAGTATCGTGGCAAGTCACTGCAGTGAAAAAAAATTTATGATTTAACGGAAACGAATTAAAAAACAGTCTCATTCGTAGTTTTCATTTCCAAATTATTTTGTGTGTCACTAAAATTTAGTAACTACTAGTTTGTGTGTACGATTTTGTAATATTGTAAATACGATGAGATCTTTGAATTTTTTCCCCTCTTTTCTGGCTGACCGTGATATACGCATAACAGCGTTCCGGATCTCTAACTCAGCAGGTGTGTACTCAGTGAACGTAGTTGTCCTGCATCAGTAGGTCTGCACCACGACCGTACGTAGGCAAGCCCGGACCTCAGTCGGATGTACGCGATTTTTCATCCTCCACTTCCACCCCTTCAAAATCAAGGACGTACCGGCGGTGGATTAAAGACGAGACGGTCGAATACGGAGGGATTTTTTTAACTAGGTAACTGAAGCTTAGAACGTATCGTCAATGTGATATGGACGATCAAGAGTGGATTAGGGTCGTATCACCAGGGAACCAACTGGAACCACCAGGGTGAAAAAATTGCTGTCTTTTTGGACGACATTCTCGGCCTCATCACATCCGTCCATCTGCGGCGTGTACATCACTGCTCGGCCCAGCACGCCTATGGTCGGCGTATAATCAATGATGGTCATCTTCGAAAGTTGCGTCCATACTCGGCCGTACGCAGATGTGACCGTATTTAGGTCAAGACGGCCCGCTTCGCCTTCAGTACGTCCGTATTCGACCGTCTCATCCCTAATTCACTGGCGATACGTACCCCATTTTCAGTACGGTTTTGTCCTTGGAATGTTGAGGAACTGCCGTCAAAGCTACAGAATTTCTCGAAAAAATACTCGCTCACACTCGTTATGCATTCCTCCTTGTTTATTCGAGCTCAATTTACTAAATTTTTTACTGACGATTCCATTCCAGAAACGCGATGGTAAATTAATGAAACAAGAACTGCCTGTGGAGGAAGAAAATTCTCAAAACAGTTAAACACAGCTTGTGAGACTGGAACACTTGGTCCGTGAGAGATATCGCCTTTTTTGACGCTCCGTAATTTTATATCCTGAAATGTGAAGATACTCAGTTTAATAGAACTGAATGCAAATCTCATTTGAGATGCATATATTTTTACCACTGTACTGCTCTGTATAATGTTTCTGGCTTCGAATGCTGTTCCCCGTACAGACTAACTTGGCCCATCTCGCGCTTTATATCCGACTGAGAGCATTCCTCTTGGGTTCTCCGGCTCATTTGCACCCAACTCCTTGGTATTCTGTCCTGATAACCGTGGTCTCTTATTTCCATATTTCAACACAAGATAGATTTCTCTCTTCCATTTGTTGAGTAACTACAAAGCTCTCTGAAGTTTGTGTAGAGGTTCTAAATGTGTTTAGTCGGAAACTTCTCTTACCCTAAAGGTTTCTTTCCTTTCCGAAATTAGTGAACCATTCTCGTGGATTTAAGAACTTTATTCTATTGGATATCTTCTTTCAATGCTTGCACTGGTTGTTCAGATCCCTGAAAATTCAAACTGCATTCGTCGTTTTGTTTACTTTTAAAAATGTAAAAAGCAAATGTGAGGAATGATCGAAGTTAGCAGGTAGCGGTCATTGTATATCAAAACTATTTGAGTTGTTGTAAATTTGAGAGTATTTTCTCCCAGGGTATTGGAAGGTTTCAATAGCAGTTTGCTTTTAGTTAGTAGTGCGTCTAAAACGCACTGTTTCCTGCATGGTTGTATGAAAATCTATTCCAGTTAATTGAAATGACCTCAAGTAGCTGGAGGGCAGGCTGAAGCCTCCATTTGTTTTGGAATTTCCTTCCGAACAAGAAACTAAACAGGCTTCCCTGAGAAAAAAAAACACTCTCATTGCATTCTATTTATTTTTTCTTTGACACGTATTGCTCATGTTTCGGACACGTAACCCAAACATACTCGACTGTTTTACTTCGAGCTCTTCATTACCAAGTCGGTTGGTTTGAACCTCACTGCTCCGACGTCCGCGTTAACGAGCTTGGATATTACGGCTTACAATTTGACGCGTTATTAGCGAACTTCTTAGAGCCAAGTCTAATGACTCTCCTGCTCCGCGGCTAAACGGTGCAGAGGATTACTACTGGATCTACGGTGAGTCCAAAGTCTTCATACGTATTCCACCGGAACGTTCTCGTCATAAGTCCTTTGAGCTTATGTTTTGAAGAATTTTCTTAAACTCCTCCGTTGGAACTTTATAAACTTGAGTGTAATCTCATTTAATGTGACTGGTTTGAGTTAGTTTTCTACTGCTCTCACGATCAATGCAAGATTTGAAGTGCATGTTATGTTTACTTGGGTGTGGAAGTTTCAAGAGATAGAACCGATCAACGTTCGTGTATCGATATGAAGTCACAGAACCGAAGCAGTTATTTACTGGTGCACATAGAGCTTTAAAATTCATTATTTTGCGGTAGTGTCGTTATGGTTTATCTTTGAAGCCATCACGAGGATTAAGGAGCTCATTGATCATTGACATGTCGGTCCTCGTTCCTTTTTGTTTCGGAGCGTTGGTGGCACTGGCGTCGCGCGTGGAACTATTCCAGGCCCAACAGAAATTGGAACTCCGTTGCGTTGTCAGTGTTTTAGGAAAACAGTGCTGTTTTGCTGCTTATTTA
>VOMN01069428.1:0-11521 GCA_014899125.1 Orchestia grillus | reverse complement strand
GGAGACGGTCGCGCCAGGGCCGAGCTCGGAAGACGAGGGTGGGAGACAGTCGCGCCAGGGCCGAGCTCGGAAGACGAGGATGGGAGACGGCCGCGCCAGGGCCGAGCTCGGAAGACGAGGGTAGGAGATGGTCGCGCCAGGGCCGAGCTCGGAAGACGAGGGTAGAAGTCGGTGGCGCCAAGGCCGAAGCTCGGGTGGACTGGCCTAAGGGGAGCAGTTCTGCTTAGCAAATCAGGGCGGGAATTGCGACATTCAGGGAAATGGCAAGTTTCGGCTCAGTCTAAATTTTCCTCTCGCTTAAAGCCTTAAGTATTAATGAAGTTGTAGTTATTAATTAAGTAAGCCGTAGCTATTAATCAAGTAAGCCGTAGCTATTAATCAAGTAAGCCGTAGCTATTAATTAAGTAAACCGTTTAAGTAAGTTGTAGTCATCAATTAAGTAAGCCGTAGCTATCAATTAAGTAAGCCTCAGCTATCAGTTAAATAAACCGTAACTGTTAATTACCCAAGATTTATCTTAGAAAATGAGTATCTAAGTCCTTTGCATATTTCAGGTAAAAAAAAAAATCCTCACGAAATCCGTCGCTGGCATCTGGCAACGACCCCTGCCCAATGCTGAGGTCTTGCGTTATTTACTCGCGTCGCCAGTCAAGCTCCAGTGAAGAGATGTCTTTTTGCTTCAGGCGGGGCAACACCTCGAGGGCCAGGGATCTACCCTCATCTGCATCTCGGTGAAAAGGTAATTAGTTTCGACAGTTAAATCTTCACTGATGCCTGAAAAACATCCAGAGATTTAAATAGGAAACTCTTTCTTACAATTGTATTGGATACTCTACGCTTGCAGTACTTTTCCTCGCGCCACACACGATGCTACTTTCCGAATGTTGACTCTTGAAAACCTCCATTATTTCTTCAAGTCAAACTGAAGAAACGAAGAAACTGCCCCAACAAAACAAAGATTCAATAAAATGCAACAGACGGCCTCGTTGAGGTCCTATAGCTCCAATGAGGTCTAAACGCGTCTAGAATGCAGTTAGAAAAAATAAGAATACATCGAAGATAACAAAGGTCTAGACAAAAAATGAGTATTGAAATTATATTGTTCACCTAATACAAACTTAAGGTACGGAATAAAGTTTCTGACAGAATGTGAAGTTATTTGGGATTGAATGTAGTCAAGCCAGACAGATGTCCTCAGCTTAGCCTCTTCATCATAGCTTACAATTTAATTTAACCTTTAGCTTAACCCCTTAACCCTCAGCTTTACCCCTGCCCCAACATGTACAAGTAATTAAATCGTTTTTACATAACTTGTACATTTCAACCTCAAACGAGCAAAATCGTTAATTCTTCGAGTTTATAAAAACGTCTGAACGAATTTATTCGTCTTTCTTGATCTATTTTGGCATAAACTGAATAATGCCGAGTGCACTCGTACAGCAACACCTAACAAAAATATAGGTTGAAAAAGACGTGTTCTCATCACGAAACCAGCAAGAGAATGCCTAAACAAACAGTTTAGGTAAATTGATGGGTGCTTAGGATTTACATGTTGAGCGTTGTTTGGTAGTAATTGGCTCATTAAGGTAGTAGCGGTCTCGTAAGCTGATTGAAATTCAGATCCATGTTGCCAATCATCGCTCAGATAGCAACAGCTGATTGAAGTTAATCTGTCGGTGCATGATTGCACGAAAGCTTCCAGGAATTGATCGTACCGCACCTGTTGGTTGCTGATGTTCGTGGTTACATTGGCGTTGGCTGACCGTAATCAAGCTTCATTGGTTGATCGCTGTTGCCTTGTAACTGAATTATATTTGTAGTTTGTTGTTACTGGCATACCTCTGTAAAGATACCATTTGATGACAGCAGTCCAGCTACCATTGCTTGATCGTTACTCACCTATCTGCCAGTTGATGGTACCTGACACCTATCTGCCAGTTGGTGATGGTACTTGGCCTACAGCCGGCAGCTATCTCTTGACCAACCGCCTGCAGTTACACCTTGACCAACTACCAGCAGCTACACCTTGACTAACTGCCAGCAGTGACACATTGACCAACTGCTGGCATCTACACCATGACCAACTGCCAGCAGCTACACCTTGACCAACTGCCAGCAGCTACACCTTGACCAACGGTCACAATACGCTTGACTGCCGCTCTATATAGGTCCGAGGGAGCGCGTGCTGCGGTCTCCATCATGTCGTCAGGGAAGTTTAAATGGAAAGCGTGAGGGAAAAGTGGACAGGCTAATGTGCCTCGTTGTCCGCCTCCTAGTCGACTTCCTAGTCAGCCTCCTAGTCAGCCTCCTAGTCATTCTCCTAGTCAGACTTTTAGTCAGCCTCCTAGTCAGCTATGTCAGCACATCCAGCGCATGCAACACTATACAATTTAGAGAATAATCCGGCCATCTAGACGACGATCTGAAAACAAAAAACTCAATTATCTAGACCATAGTTCAATCGCGTAGAAAACGATACGATCACAGAGAAAACGATCCAAGCATTTACGTTATCGACAACCCAAGTAGGCAGACAGCATTCCAATCACCTATGTAGACCATAATCTAGCATCGTGTGACCGTGAAATGTCCTACGCCTATAGAGACAGGCCTTAATTATTGAACGCTTTTTTTGTTGTGTCCCACCAAACTCAATAACTGGAACAACAGAAAGCAATTGGGGACCTGTAACACATATGTATTTTCATAGGAGTAATAATATTCAGAGTGATGAGTTTCGCGACTGAATGTAACGACTATGGTTTTCTCCCTATTTGATGCAAAAATTGAAATATCTGTAAAATCAATGGATTCGTCCCATGTCATCTTTAAAGCTCAAACTCAGGTCAGGAAAGCACAAAGACACATTAACATCAGTAGCCAGCGAAGCGCTCGGTTTTTTAACTATTTTGCACTCTTTCTAACCAGTGGATCCGTAACTATAAACTCACCAATACTTACTCGCACAAATCTAACGTTCACGACCCACTTCAGGCATACACACACGTACACACCAATAGTAAATAATGTTCAAAAAGCATGGCAAGCCCAGTCCTTTATTGGAATATATTTCAAACGATCAATTCTAGGGATGCAAGTCCTTCTGGAAAGCCTCAGGAAAACTGTGGCGCATCCCCTGGAAAACCTTCTAACAAATTATTTGGAAAACCTCCTGGTGAACTGTCAAAAAAAAAACTTTAGAAAACCATTTGAAAAACCTTTTGAAAAACTGAAACTATCTTGAAAATCATCTGGAAAACCCTTTGTAAACCCTTTAAAAAACCCTCTGGAATACCCTATAGAAAAACCTCTAGAAAACCCTTTGGATACTTTCTGATCCTTCTGAAAAACTGATCCTTGGAATAAGAAGGACAATTTGTGACCGTTTCTGCCCATTTTAAGACCGCTCGGGCCGTTCGGACGGAGACCATTGGCTTCCAATGGCGATATTGAAATCTGTGGACCGTAAAATGCGGACGAAACGCCAGAGCGTTTATTGAAATATTCTTGGAAATGAAGTCGTATGTCTGGACGAGAGCGGACCTCCGCAGGCATCCAGCAGCGGTCGCTGGACCCTGGGGAATGGATGTGCAGGTCAGTTCCAATGGAGGATATTTGGCGAGTTAAAAAGAGCACGGAGGTGATTGAATGTTTTTATAATTCGAACTTTTCGAACATTCTGCGCTATTTCATGATCATGTGAACTGCATTTTAATTTTTTTATGCCATGTATGGAAATTATATCCCAACACAGCTTATACACTTTTTAACTTAGCTTTAGCTAGGCTATCGTGCATGTGATAATTAACCAATTGTACATACTAAATTTAATTTTCATACAGTACAGAGCTATATCGTCGCACATAGCTTAAGAATTTAATACATTTGTTGCGTTGTATTATACATATTTAGTTTTCATTCGGTGGATAGCTATACTATGGTACGTAATTTGAACATGAAATACAATTGTTATATTTACTTTTCATGTGGTGTATAGCTCCATTACTGCACATAACTTAGGGGTCCAACATGCGAGTTATATGAGCTATAAAGGGTGAGCTGGAAAGGATGCCATATCATGTTGAAAGGATGGATACATAAGGTAATATAACTTTCAGAGTTATAAGTGCTCATTACTATGTCATTCTTTGTGACCCACGGAGTGTTTAATTTTTATGTAGTATATGTATGTAAAGCTACGTTGCAGTACATGGTTATAATCATTAATATCCAGAATAATGTATATTCATTTTTCATATACGTTACGTGTAACCCAAATATACACACCCCACTTTCAAGAAGTGCGTAACTACAGTGACGCATGACACACATCCTACATACACGCTTGTTATATTCAATTTTCATGCATGGCTTAGCCACGTCATCGCATTTCATCAAAGTGTCTACAGTGCGAAGGCAAAAAGCGATTATGGCTTTCGCCAAGCTTCATTGGGCAAAGAAGAAATCCTGAATCATGTTTCAATTATTAATTCGCGGCTTGGCAGTAAATAAGTAATTCATTAAGACCCCGCAACGGGAATGGCCTGAGAGGCCCCCCTGCGTGGCACAGCAGGGGCCCATCTAAACTTCAGAATGGCCGCCCTACCGGTCGACAGCTCCCTGCCAAATCCAGGCACCTCGTACGTAAAATCGGGCCAGAATTTCCCTTTCAGCGAGAAAGTTTCACCAACTCCGTAACACAAGTTGAATGCCTCGAACTTGTCCAAGTTGCGTTTCAGTTGAAGTTGCTCGGAATGGGTTCGAGAAATGACCGCTTGTTCAACTGACAAGGAGAACAAGGCCTAAATTTCCGTCAATTTAGAATTTTTCTCCGTTATCAGAATCAATAATATATTAAATCTGGGTTGCGTAGAGCCTTCTTCGAAATTTACACTGAGATAAAAAGCAAAACTCGCAGGGTTTGGCCTTCATCTCGGCTCCATTTCCCCTAGTTCTAGGGACACGTGCACACACATCTCTGCCTTCATATTCAAAAGGAAAGAGGGGCACAGGATGAGGAAATTGCACTAGGTAGAATTACTTATTACTCTAGTGCCTTCGTCTTTTTTTTAATTTCAAGACTGTCAATTAGTTCTTTATATAATTCAAAGAAAGAAAAAATGCAACAACAACAACACCGGAACACAACAATCACACAAAAACACAACAATCGCACATGAATACAAAAATCTCACAGGAACACAACAATCACACAACAATACAACAATCACTCAAGAACACAACAATCACACAAAAACACAACAATCGCACAGGAATACAAAAATCTCACAGGAACACAACAATCGCACCAGAACACAACAGTCACACAAGAACAAAACAATCGCACCAGAACACAGAACACACAAGAGATCTCACACAGCCGCTCGGGCACCAGAGCTGTCGAGGGTCACGCCTGTCATGCAGAAACTCTAACCTTAAATTTTCTGACGTTGAAAAATTTTCCCGAGCCTTAATTAATCTGCCTCGAGTTGCCGCACTTTTTTTGAAGTTTGAAGGAGACCACTTTCCCGTAAAACAAGTGGATATTAATTTCGTTTCTTGTCTTCTCGTCTAATGTACATAAGAAATTCAGGATGTTCGAAATTGACAAGTATATTTATACTCGTTGCGCCGAAATTTTTTTTTAGCTACTGCAAGAACCGAAATTCCGGTACGTTTTAGACACCTTCATGTCACATGCTATTATCACGGAACCGACACACATACTTGTGTTGTTAACGTGTTATGAGCACATATTGCATAGAGATGTGATAGTATGACACGTACTTTTTTAAATGGTCCACCTGTGGCACACCTGGGGAAGTCAATGGAATTTAATGAGAAAGATTTTACTTTGCTCTGACCTAGTCTAAGTCTTCGTCATTTGAGGAACAGCTTCAGAGCAAGGACTAATATTTTAAATTAAACTAAAGCTAAGCTAAATTAAATCTTAATACTTAATGTTAAACTAAATGATAATTTACTTCGACCTCAACTTGCATATATCTACAGTATTTGAGGCAAAAATTTAATTTACTCTGAATACAATTTAGCGCAAGTTTAGGGTGTTTGATGTAAAAATTTAACTTACGTTGAATATAACCTAGGGTAAGTCTACGGTATTTGATGCATAAATTTCATTTACTGTGATGATAACCTTAGGTAAGTCTACGGTATTTGATGCAAAAATTTAACTTACTCTGATGACAACCTTTGATAAGTCTACGATATTGGATGCAAAATTTAACTTACTCTGATGACAACCTTTGGTAAGTCTACGGTTTTTGATGCGAACGTTTAACTTACTCTAACTAGGCATACATTCTTCACTGGGACTGAAAGTAAAGGAAAATTTTGATACAAATAACGAATAATTCAATGCATTTGTACCAACCGCTGTCTGCCTCAACATAACAACTCGTTGTGGAGTCTACACGACAATATGGGTTATGTGATCTACGTGAGGATTACAGTATTGTAATTCTGAACTTATTCACCAATCTATAATGCTGAAGTGACAGTTTATGACGGAGTACACGCACTTTATAAGTCACTGCATATTTTATGCAATATCATAGCCACCCACACCCTCACACACCACCAGCCACTGCAGCACTGAACTGAGAAGTGAGGGTTGACAATCTTAGTTACAGATACCCTCAATGCACGTACATAAACGCTCATGTCACAACACACATCTTCAACGTTAACACATCAACATAACACAAAACACACCATCACCGCTCGCACACAAACGGGCACGGCACAGCAACAAACAACACTCATGTTTCTTGGAGAGGCTGATAACTGAAAACTTTAAAGAGCCATTAGGACGCGCTCAAGATATGAAATGGGCTCAATAATTCGCTCGAATTGCCACAATCGCAATCGCCATTCTTCTCCGTGTCAGCTATGAATTGCGCCGCTGCAACACAGCGCGGCTTGCAAACCTGCGCTTTGAAATCGCTGTTCCAGCGGGCTGCTGACTTCAGGACATCACTGTTCCAGATGGTTGCTGACGTCAGGACATCGCTGTTCCAGATGGTTGCTGACGTCAGGACACCGCTGTTCTAGCGGGCCACTGAAGTCCTGACATCGCTGTTCTAGCTGGCTGCTGACGTCCTGACATCGCTGTTCCTGCTGGCTGCTGACGTCCTGACATCGCTGTTCCAGCTGGCTACTGACGTCAGGACATCTCTGTCCTGACTACTTGCTTTTATGCACCACTTGCTTTACTGGATCACTTGCTGTTCTAAATCACTTTCTGTCCTCTGCTCATAGCTGTTCTGGATCACTTGCAGTTGTGTTCAACATGCTTTACTGGATCACATTTGGCTGTCGTTCAATGAGATTGACATAACGTTAACGGAACACTGAACATACTCTATTCCCCTTGAATTAACGTTAACGGAACACTGAACATACTCTATTGCCTTTGAATTAACGTTAACGGAACAATGAACATACTTTATTTTCCTTGAATTAACGTTACCAGAATACGGAACATACTTTATTCACCCATTTAGAGGCTTGGGCCAATAATTCTGCAGCAGACTTGTACGCCCCAGGAAATGAAGATTTCATTCAAAAAATTAACCCATACTTTTGGAGGCAAATATTCCGTTCTTCATCGCATTGCAAAGGAAAAACTTCCTTTTAAAACTGGTGCGAAAGTATAGAACTGCAGTTAGCTCAAAATCAGGGCTCGAAACCACCGCATATTCCTCTTCTTAACATCACCGTGCAACATAATTTTTGTGCCCTGCTATTGAATGTTAATTAATTCCTCCAATTTATGCTAAGCTCCACCATTATTTTCAACTTTTTTGGTTCAACTGTAAAGAAATGAAGAGAAATGAAATCCAAAATTTTTTAAACGAGGCTCTCGAGTTCACTTTCAGCTCCCGGAACACGGGACGTTTTGGTTTTAACCAAGGAAGAAAGTAGAATTTTGCTACCCAGTGTGTTTTGACTTGTATGAACGTTTGTATAAAGAATAAAGAATACCGTTGCCAACACTTATTTCATGAGCCTCCACTAACTCCAGATTAAAACCATGCACATCGACTTCGAAAGACTCTCAATCGCTCAGGAGAAAGGAAAAAATTCACTCCGCCTTCCCCCTTGAAAACTTTTAGCAACAACGCGCAACTCTCCCAAAACTCCAAACTTGGGTAGACCTCAAACTTTTTTGCCCTGCCAAGCCTCCAAATTTTGTGCCTTCAAAGTTTTTATATCTGTGGGAGACGCCTCTGCGACACAGACGTGATCGATACCATAAGTTGGGTCTCATTAGGTCCTTAGGGAGGCCTATCCAAGTCAATGAAGCCCACTCTAAGCCTGGGCAAAACTTCTGGTCCAGAACTCACATCACTTCGCCACCGTCCAATGAATAATAAGCAAGAACCTTTCTCTTCATAATGCGAGTCGTGGACGAGACATAATCTGTGTATTGTGTGCGTGGGCGGAGCATGGTATGTGTACCCGAGTGTGTGATACATGTATGTGGATCATGTGTAGAACTAGCGCCTTCGTGTCGTCAAAATTTGCAGTAAATCTCACGTGAAGTAATGTAATTTTCTGTATCAATGATACGCATTGACTTCTCTGACACACTCTCGCTGATTAGGAATACGGACCCGAAAACCTGTACCCGGGAATTTTTTCTTCTCTAATTCCATCAGTGCGTGAATAATTTGGCGTACAAACACACACACACACACACACACTGACACACACACACATGCACAAAACGGATACTTAAACTTGGTTTGTTATCATATAGCAAAGTAGAAGTACCCATTGAACAACACCCATTCCTTTAGCTCGACCAGACACACCAGGCAAAAGAGATCGCTAACTTGTCTGCAGAATGACGTTGCACAGCACTCTGCAGCTCTGCAGCAACAAGGGACTAAAATCCAGCAAGGGATTGCTCTCCAAATTTGCCGCTAACTATGTACTTCTTTTTAAATTACAAGCTTTGATCTTTTGAGCAACATCTCTTACCGCTTGGCACACATTAAGCGGCCAAAAAGTTGTTGCATCCTGGTAAATTGTAGCTATACTTTTAACAATTTTTTTATTTTTTACGTTTCCTAGTACCAAAAAATACGGTAACAAAACTTGCATTTAGTATCCCTGGTAGCCAATACTGCACCTGCTCTCTCTGCAACGACAAACATGAATAGTCCCACTGGAGAAAGCCTATAAAACCTACCTCTGTCTTTGACAAAGGATAGGTTATAGGCTTACAAAGGGTTGGGAGAGCCACCAGAGAAGGGTCTCAAATGATGGCCGTAGCACTTAGGAATAAGCAAAGAACAATTGCAATGATCGCCGTAGCACTAGGGACTACGCAAAGAACAATTGCCCATTGGAAAAAGATAGTGAAGTGCAGTCATTCAGTAGTAGGTAATAGCGGTAGAGCAGAAACTCTGGATACTCGCCAGGCTACAGGCGTTACATGAAGCAATTGATGAAAATGAAACCGCTATAAAGAGTTCAGCAATTTACAATTATGTCTAACGAAGGCTCCAAGAAAATCACTACTCATATAATGCACCGAGAACTGAAGGAAATAGGTTTAAGGAGTTGCGTCGCGACAAGGAAACCTCAGTTTAGTAAAGCTAATCGAACGAAATGTCTCCAATTTGTAAAAGACTTCAGAGATTGAACTGTAAACAATAGAAACCCATTTTATAATCAGACGAATGGAGATTCACTTTGTTTCAGAAAGATGGTAAAGTTTGAGTGAAAACGGAAGCCCATGAAGCTTTGGTTCTTCATGCAACACTCCTACAGTACATGCTTCCGTGGAGGCAGTGTGATGATCTGGAGGGAGTACACATGGTCGGGGTTAGATTTGGCAACTTTTTGCAGCAACAAAATGAAATCTGACAATTGCTTGAACATCGTATGTAACCAAGTGACCCGTTTGTATTTTTTATTTTCGTAATGGTTAAAGGAATTTTTCGATACGACATCACTCTCATCTTCATGTGATAAATTAGTTCAGAGTTTACGAGGGATTAATTTCTCATATGGGATGGCCTTCACAGTATCCTGACATCTATTGAAATAACCCTAACCCTATCGAAAATCTATGGACCAGCTGGAGAAGGAGCTGCAAGCCTCAATACCTCTTGATCGTACGGAGATTCTTCCCAACGTTTCCTCGTACCTTGGACACATATTCGTTTAGATTGTTTGCAAAGTCTTGTGGAATTTATGCATAATAGCATGACAGCTGTAAACAATGTGAAAGGATATCCAGTAAACTTTTTCAGTACAGTTTGTTTTACATCTACTCTACATTTTTTGAAGGTGCAACAAAATTTTTAGCCTGGTAGAGTGAGTAGTTATTGGTGATACATAATTGCACACTAGGACACACTAGCGAGTACTTAAGAGGCCCAAATTACCGACAAAATAAATATAAATATTCCGGCGAAAAAGTTCGACTGGTGTTCCACCACAAAAAGCCGTTAGGACTTGCGTCACCGCTTAATGTGCCGCAGAGCTCTCTTATTATCAGTATTCCGGCTGCAGTCCGGGCACGGAAACGCAGCAAGATGCCTTCTGTGGCGCTTTCTGAGGACCAGGTAAAGTGCAGGCCGTAGCACACTGCGCCCCTCCTCATCTCGATGGTTCAATAAGAAAGAAGGAGTCCCAGATCAGAGGTTCTATGCTCGTCGCATGGCAGTGCTTTGTGCCGCGAGCCGGAGGTCGTTTTGCCAAATGATAACCGAGCTGGTGCTGTGGCAGCACGAGCGGTTCTGCGGTGAGCTTTTGATGGTGGCCATGCTGTGGGATCAGTTTCTCGAAGAAGGTAATGCTAAGGGATCAGTTTTTGTTGCAGGTAATGCTGTGGGATCAGTTTCTTGAAAAAGGTAATTCTAAGGGATCAGTTTTTGTTGGAGGTAATGCTATGGGATCAGTTTATTGAAGGAAGTTATGCTGTGGAATCAGTTTCTTGAAGGAAGTAATGCTAAGAGATCCGTTTTGGTTAGAGATAATGCTGTGAAATCAGTTCCTTGATGGAAATAATGCTGCGGGATCAGTTTCTTGATCGAAGTAATACAGTGAGCTCCATTTCTTGATAGAAATAATGCTGTAGGATCAATTTCTTGAAAGAGGTAACGCAGAGAGATAAGTTTTTGTAGGATGTAACGCAGCGAGATCAGTTTAGTAAACGACGGAAATCCTAGGGATCAGTTTCGACCTAGGAAATACTACGAGCTCAGTTTATGATGAAGTATGTGCCCCAGTGAACAGCCAGAGTTATTCATGGAGTACCTGCCCCGATCGCGAAATGCAGCCTCCCTTGTGTACACGCGTGTGCATAGTGCAGTCAAATGGTGAAATCAGTAGTCATGCGTAATAACTACAAATTTCAAGCGAAATTTCAGTCACTTCAGGAAATACAGACGAATAAAGAACGACAAAATTTCCGTCATTTCATGGCAAAACGGATCTTATTACTCTAACGTCCTAACCTGACCTAAACAAACCAAAAGCA
>VOMN01069421.1:0-14740 GCA_014899125.1 Orchestia grillus | reverse complement strand
CGCCCTCACATCTTGTGTCTGTATTTCTTATTTTTTCTCTGTGAGCGTCATTATCAAAAAATTATCTTATCCACGTGCTCATAGCTTATATCTACAGTGTCAGGTAAAATGATCTGACACATTTGTAGATTTAATAAAATGCATATGAAGTGAAGAAACAAAAAAGTGTTTATTTTTGAAAGGTAAATATGCCAATTTGTTTCATCACGTTTTAAAAATTCAATCAGCCAAATGGGATCCATTATTGTTCACACACTGTCAAAGACGTTCACGAAAGTTGTATATAACTCGGCGGGTCATTTCATGTGGAATGGCAGTAATTTCTCGACGAAATGCATCTATAAGTTGTTCAATAGATCGAGGGCGATTAATGAATACCTGTAAACAAAATGACATTATATCTTCTTTTTGAAAATGAAACACTTTTTTGTTTCTTTACTTTATTTGCCTTTTATTTAACCTACAAATATGTCGGATCATTTTGCCTCACCCTATACATTTGTAGTTTCAGTTAAAATGAAACGTCAGCGTAAAAACAAATTTTAGATATCGGTCCATCCTCTACGCAGTTCTGCTTTCTAGTCGATGCTGTTGAGCGAATTTTGACTTTGGTTTGTGAACACCTGATTTCTAGAATTGCTCAAGGGCTCGATTGCAGTCTACGCACGTATTTGATTTATTCGGTCACGTTGGCTGGAGTTTGATTTTCTCTTTAACGAACAATGCTCCTAACAGCACAAGTGCTGAGTAATACAGCGGGTCAGCTTTATACAAAAAATGTTCTGCAACCGCGTAAAATTTTGGAGACGGCTCTACGTTATTTGCTATTGGAACTTTTACCATCGATAGTTGAGCGTGTGTTGCGTTACATTATATGTAACGTAAATACTTGCATTATAATGTAATGCTATAATGTAACGGACCTGCATGTACGCAATAATAAATAGTGTACATGTAGGTGACAATAATCTGTTACAAATATAGGATGGGTATATTGCCACGGAAATATAGGATGTGTCGATTACCAATGTACGAAATGTTTTATCTTTTACAGTGTCTACTGAAAATGATCAAAGTACCGTTCGAAAGCAGTATGATAAGAAAAATTGAAAATTGAAACCAGTATGTTTTAATCTGCATTTATTTTGTGTTTTTTAATTAGGATATGTCATCTGTTGTATTTAACCTGTTAACGGTCACCGCCCAGGTGACTGGTGTTGCATTCACACGGTATGTGTAATCGACAGCGACCGTGTGAATGCAACAACCACGCGGACATCATATGATGTCAATACCCATTAACAGGTTAAGTTACTGATAGATAACACCGTAACATTTGCTCAAGTTTTGTTTGAGATGCCATTTATTCATTTTTATAGTAAACATCTTTCATTTTCTAACGAAGTTATGCTAAAATTCTTTGCTTAGTTACACACTTCGACTTATTCCTAAAATTCGGTAGCGTCAACGTTACAGCCACCATTGGTATTTGGGATCTTCTGCTAAAACTCAATGAATTGAAAAGATCACACACCAGAAGTTAAACGTAAATTGCTATCATCTCGCAAGCAACGATATCTCCGAAAGCCAAGACAAAACTTGACCATTCTGATAATCCTTATTTGCGGCCTAAGCTATTCCGAACCTAGGAACAAGATTTTGTCTGTATCCTTGGATTTTGAAGCCGCTGTCAGGGGAAATCTTGATAAGGGATCATCTTTTCCATCGATACGCATGTTGAGTTGCAACGAGCCCCTTGTACTTGCTTGTTTGTATTTCAAGCGAGTGTATGTACAAATTTGTTTCGAGTGCGACAGCTGTTTCCATGGTTCTTCTTTGTTTGTTGTGACTATACTGAGGTAATCAGATAGTGCGGTAAGTGCGTCCACATGATCACGGAGGCGCGCCTCTGTGGTGCACACAGGTGTCTTCTTTGTGTTTTTTTCACTAGTGCTTTCTGTTCAGTTGAATGTAATTCGTTCGCCTCAACCCTATGGGTACGGCTGCCGTTCACGGACGACTTTAGAAATTATTCAATTTATTTATTAGTGAGAGGGCAAGACAAGTTGAATAAACAGCCGTCATATTCAGGACGTTTCCGGTCTGTGACCATCATCAGCTAGAAGGAAATAGCGGAAAAAAATCAGGAATAAGAAATACATCATATAAAAGGGAAATTTTTGTCATCAGCGACAAATTTCAACTTACAAAAAAAAAACACGGATTAACACTAAAAATGGTCGCGGCTTAAAAACAGCGAATGAGTAAGAACTTGACTGATTTTGAGAAGAATGTTTGAGTTTTAGAATGCATAATGATTATAATATTCTATGACCTTCAACGTTAGATGCACATCTAAATATCGGAAATGAACTAGATTCTGGCATCGCATCACAAGACTACAGGGTTCCCAACAGCTGAGTGGAGTGACTTAGCCAAGCAGGAATCAGTCTAATGCTCACACCATTACGAGCTCAGCGACTCTTGATTTTAGACTACGTGTGGTCTTGCTAGCGTCGTAGGTCTTAGAATTTTAGTGGTTCTGTGCTGATCGTTTTCAACAGAGCACATTTGGGATTTAACGCTCAACAGAGGTATCACTTCCGGTGTTCGCAGCGAAATCAACACCGTTTATTTTGACGGCCTCGTACGTAGCCGCAGCTCTCGGGCCTCCTCCTCGTAAGGAACTGTAGCAAGTGTCATCGTTTCTACTTTTTTTTGGTTCTCATCCTCGTGCCTTCGAGGTGCTTGCTCTGTTCTATTTTATCAACAGCAGCGGGCTGTGGTAGCATGGACCCTGAAATTTTGCTTCCTTGTGGTGCCACTTGAGTTAAATCTCCCTGCAGCCTTGCCCTGCCGAACGCCTCGTTTGAACGAAAAGCGAGGTGAAACTCTGAAGTTTATGTTATTAAAATGTCTTTGAAAACTATAAAGAGGAGCAGCAATAACTGATTTAGGTGCAATCCTTAACATCTTGCACTTGAAAGAATTACACCTTAAAAGACATGGAAGGGCGAACAACTGTAGGACTATATAGGAAATTCGTGGCTGAGGTGGACAAAAAAGGGCTGCTATGAGCCATTGTCATTTGGTCTCTGATGATCCAGATACGTTTTCTTTAAGCTTGTTGCTCTACAAAGCAGTGCTGCCTCCGGCCACGCCCTCTCGTAGCTCTCACTCGAGGGCACACCGTCTGAAATAGGGCGTCGTCTGCCGTAGAGCTCAGGGTTCCTGCTATTTCCGGTGACGTTCCACCCATCATTGCTGCTAGGTCCGTCGTGAAACTCGACTCCGAATCTTGCATTTTCATTAAAATAAATTTCAGTATCTCTTCAGGCCTTCAATTTATTTGCTAATTCATTTTGAAGAGTTTTTATCTCAAATTATTGTACAGAAATCCCAGCAGGAAAGTTACGCAATGTCCAGTACGAGAATTGCTTCCGACGGAATTAGAGAGAGGCTGTGGACGCCAGGGGTCTCATTCTGATGGTTGTTCTCTAGGATTGGCATCTGTGGGAGCGCTCAGCGCTCGTAGATTTACTCAACCTCTGGCTGCATTGACTCAGAGTTGGCCGTTTTAAGTGGGCGTATGTGAGACGATAGGTTTTAAATGTTTTTTTATTTTATGTTCTAGAGTTGGCATTCCGGGTTCCATGGTGTAGTGGTTAGCGTGATGGCCTCTGCCTAAAGGACCAGGGTTCGAGCCTCGGCTTTGGCGAAGTTGATAGGATTGACGTTCGATAGGGTAGACGTTGTATTGGATTGACGTTGTATTGGATTGACGTTGTATTGGATTGACGTTGTACTGGATTGACGTTGTATTGGATTGACGTTGTACTGGATTGACGTTCTTGAGCTGACGTTCTATTGGGTTAACATACTAGACATTAGATTCTCGGGTTGACTTGTTGACTTTCTTGAGTTGATGTTCTAGGATTGACATTCTAGGCTTAACACTCTCGGGTTGACATTCTAGGCCGCTCTCGGGTTGACATTCTAGGCTTAACACTCTCGGGTTGACATTCTAGGCTTAACGCTCTCGGGTTGGCGCTATGAGTCGGCGTTTTTCTGACAACGTTCTTGGGTTACCGTTCCCAGTCCCCGTAGCTGGACTGCCAACGTAAATTATTTGTTGAAGACAATCATGCGAGGATAAAGTTTTCCAGCTCAGTCGTCTAGGACAGCCGATTTAGCGACACCAACTAGAGTTACCGTTAACAGAAGAGCCAACAAGGAAGGTAAAGTAACTTTTTCTTCCGAACACGAGCCTCTGGCAGCATCTCTCTTTGGAGCGCCGAGTGGATCCAGCTAGCCCTGATCTTTCTCTAGGTCAGGTCGAGTTCTTCTCATGAATTTGAAATTTATGGGGAATTATGGTACCTTTCTTGAAATGATTTCATTGTTTAATGTCGGACTTTTAGCTTGGCCGGTGGGGAGAGATAGATGGTACTTGTTGCATCAAAGCTGGAGTAGCTTTTGGAAGGCCACAACATTTTTTGGCTCACGGTATGCTGAAATATTTGTTCCATAAGTCATTTTTTTACAGTCAGTTCGTTACTAATGTAATTATTAAAAAATTCAGAAATATTTATTCTCTTTGGACCTTTAAAATTTAGAAGATGATTTTAGAAATACTGTAAATTGCAGGAGTCACATTCTACAGGCTGTTGGGTTTCAATTAGAATGGTCTCAGTCTCTTAAATGTCCTCAGGAAAGTTCTTACGCTTCGAATTAGTTTCAGGAAAGTTCTTAGTCTCTGAAGCATCGTTAAGATATGCTCAACTTTGATCGGGACTCTTCGTAAAGTTTTTAATTTCTTAGAAAACTTTTGATGAAACTGTAAACTCTCTTAAGAGGTGTCACAGAAGTTCTGTACAACTTTTCTAAAGATTTTCTTCATGACAGTTACTAAAGTATCGATTTACTTGAAAACTATGGCAAAGTCTCAAGAATTTAAAGACTTTCTGGAATGTTTCAATCTTTTCGATAACCTTTCAGAAAATCCTCTTAACATAACACTCGCGAAACTTCGCTCTCCTGCAGTATATGCCTTCAAAATTTTAGTTTTCCATCGGAGCTTTCCGTCCCTGAAAATAGTGCATTTGCATGTAGTATTTACTAAAAGGACTTATTGAATTTCATCGCTAAGAGTGCTGAATCTTTTTCCCATGAAGATATTAACGAAGTGATAAATTATTTCGAGTTCGAAGTATTTTTAAGGAGCCTGTATCGCGGATAACAAATAACAATAAATGCTTGAGTAATACTGTATAATGTCGACCACTTAGCTATTCTGATGAATTTTTTTTCGATTCGATTTTCAATTCAATTTAGTTGCACGAAATTCAGTTCGAACGATACAATTTCTGTAAGTGGAAACCAGCAAGCAACAGTCGCCTGGTCAATTTTATCGACGATTTTACTTCTGAAGGACCAAGAATTCATATTTCGAAATTCTTTCTCCAAATGTCTTTTGTTTGTTGCTAGTGATGCTTGAAAATGTTTCCGCAACATGGAACTCGAATTAGAAGGGATCGTAAAATTGCCGAGTCTCTTGTTCCGCTGCTCAGCGTGCATTTAGAAGCGACACTGAAGAGGTTCAATTAAACGCCAAGTACTTTAGATCAATGCCAACTTTTCCTAGAGAGCAAAGCATTGCACGTATTTTTCCAGCCGTTTTCTTCTTTTGTTTGTCACCAATGGACGGAGTCTTTATCAACGCGTGCGCGTACGGACGGCGAGCGATGTGGTCGCGAACGAATGGCTCGAGATCACTGCTCTGATACGCTCGGAAATCCATTTAGAAAGAGTACATTTCCGGCGAGCGTTCAAGCGACATCGCGCCTGCGTTCTGCTCCCGTTGGGGTGTACGAAGTAAAGGCTTTGATTCGTACGCGAGTTGAACGCGTCGTGGTTGCCTTGACCGCAAAACTCTGCGCTGGGTCATCGGAAGGCATAGTGAAAGATTAGGATATTCAAATGATCGTCGGGCATTGAGGCCTTATCTGACGTGGCAAGGGCTGATCATCGCTCCTGGGGACCGATTTGAGCTGTCTCATTATGAGACGGCCACTGCTTGTCGTGAGACGGCCACTGCTTTGTCGTGAGACGGCCACTGCTTTGTCGTGAGACGGCCACGGCTTTGTCGTGAGACGGCCACGGCTTTGTCGTGAGACGGCCACTGCTTGTCATGAGACGGCCACGGCTTTGCTCCATAGGGTTCCTGTTAGAGGAACAGGTGCCGCACTGGCCCTGCAGGAATACCCGTTCATGAAATTTGATGATGTTTATCTCCTCTCGCATAGAGCTAACATGTCTATACGAATTTGCGCCTGAAATCATATGAAGATGAAATCATTAATAACACGAGCTTGAATCTGCGAGAGCACTTACGTTGAAATGAAGTCCTATGTTGCTGCAAAACTAATGGAGACATAGGTTCGTACATAAAATGGAGCTCCCCAAGTAATTTCTTTCATGTTAATCATTAGCTGGCACAACTAGAAAGAATTCATCGCTGAACAGTTTTCAAGAGCATTGTCAGCCTCTTGCGTCACTCGAGTATGACTTTCAAGTTTATGAAAATGGCGTTTAGGACTGTACGCCTTGTAATCGCTCGCTACACGCTGCAGGGCATGACGCCAAACTATATTTTCAAGTTCAAATCAACAACGCAGGTCTCGTCGACAGTTAATGCCGCATTAGGCTCGGTTTCAGCTCGAGACAGCCTTGTCTCCGCTCTAGTAACCGCATCTAGTAAGATGCCGCCGTACAAATGCACGCACATTTGTTCTCAAAAGACTCGCGTCACGCGTCCAACTCGCGTTAAACTTGCTCACTCCACCTACAAGTTCACTGCGTGGGACATTGAATACTACTTAACGGTTTTCAATTTTGTTTTATTCGCTGTATTAATTGCGTTCTGTTCCTTGAATATTCAGAACTATTTGAGTTTTTCAACATTGTATAATTTTGTTTGTTATCGTGTTAACAGTAACTGCTCGGGTGCCGATGGGGTACTCGCACGGTCTGTGCAGTTAACGGAGACCGTCTGAATGCAACAACCATGGCGTTCACATATGTCGACAGTGATAATTAACGGGTTAATTACATTCTGTTGCCTCACGAACAGCTGGCTGATGAGCTCTGTGATCGATGTTGACCCCTCAAGTGTGTGAAACTTGATGTCCCATCACACAGTCACCAGAATTATGTGAAGAAATCATTTCCGGGTAGATTTTCACATATTGACAAGCATTTCTCTATCCTACACGTTTCTGCTTCATGTAAGTTTAGAAATAAGTTCACAGAAATAATAGATTGATTCATCCCTTCGCGATCATGCCGCTAAGCTTCTGGCAGCGGCCGTAACGCATTCATGATCCGTCTCATTCACTAATTTGTACTTAAGCGTATTACAGTCTGCACTTCACTGAACTCTAATGCAGAAATGGGTGAGCATGAACTCCCCTTGCACACAGTTCACTTTATGAAATTTTATTAAAGAGTTTAAGGCCTTGTTGAAGAAAAAATCTTCGAGCGTTGCTAGGTTTTCCTCAGCCCTCGAGTGCAGTCACACACTCCCGACTGTGAGAGCTGCAGTGACTGCGTCTGACGAGTCAAAACTGCCAGTGCTTGCCGTGCCTCGGTTCTGTGTCAAGAGGCTTGAGCCCGTTCATTAGTCGCTTCCAAATGGAAAAAAATTCGCGTTAAATTTAGTTACCTACTCAAATATCTAGTGAAGCGATAAAAGTATGCAAAAAATTGCAAACGGTGTTCAGTGCACCCCGTTTTTGTGATTGGTCAATTGGTCGTCTAAAAAAACTGGCTACTCTTCGACGTCAAGTGTGTTGTGAGATGCTGCCTTTCATTCCCTCTCCTGTTGCGGTGTTGACGCCAAATAATGCAACGGTTTCTTATAGCTATTCCTCAGTAGTTTTATCAGTCTTCATTTTCTATTACCTAGAAAAATTGACGATGATCTGAACTGACATTATTAAGTGCAAAATTTCCCACTCTTGTGATGCCCTTACGTACCTGCCTTCGAAGAATGCTTCTTCGTCAAGTTTAATAGTTCGTCCTGGAAATTTATTGCTTAAAAGGCAGCACCTTAATTGAGTTTGCGGGAGGGTTATTCATGGGTTGCTTTAAATTCAGCCTGTAAGACTGGCCTCTTGTTTACTCAGGGACGCACTTGGATGGTGGAGGCATTTCATTTGTAGTGTTAATTTTCTGTTTAGCTCTGCTTACCTTCAAGAACGGATGATTAATTCTTTGTAATGCCCGTAAGTTGAAAAACCACTCGTCCTTCGCAATGGATTGTTCATTTTATTCAAGATTTTGCTCTACGGTACTCGTTTATTTTATAATTTTGAACTCGCATCAGTGCTCACCGCCGTGAATTCAACCCATAGTCCGACATTTCTTCAGTGACATCCAGCCATTGTCTCTTGAGATCTCGAGAGCACCTCGAGATTTCCAGAGCAAGTAAGGGCATGACGGCAGCTGCAGAGTGGCTGTCACCTCTCAAACGATTCCGGAGTTGAATTCGATTCTGTTCACTTTCAAGGTAAAGCTGAGGACACTCGCACCATTACCTGCGCATTAGAAATTTCTCGCGTCCTTATACCTGCTTATCAAGTTGTTTCAGCTCTGGAAGTTCTTGCTTCTACATAATTTATGAACGTTACCCTTTCCCTACCTTGGTCCAATTCGCAGTGTTACCACCTGGTATAGAACTTTTCAGCTTCTTCGGTAGTAGCAAATTAGCAAGGTGACTCGTTGCTGACATTTGAAGGAAGGGCATCACGACGCTTTCATGTCCGAAAGAATTCTGCGCCGCACGCCTGCGAGAAATTACGCTAGCTGACCTGGTCGTGCGCGACCGACTTCTGTCTTTTGAAAAATTTGGCTGTGCTGTGCATTGCGTGCGCGGAGCTGCGTATGTACGCTTTGTGACCTACTAGTGCGTCATGGGAAGCAAGTTTTGAAATGAATTGGCTCTACTGTCATCAAACGAAGTGCGTTTCATCTGTCAGGGAAATATTCTTTACGTTGCAGGTTTATTTTCAGATATCGGATATGAAATCTTATTGCCCCTCAAATGGAATTGGCTGATGGTTTGACCTTTGGCAGAGCGTTTTAACTTCCGATTTTTCAATTTAGGGAATTGTTTTACCTTTCCCCATCCTCCAAACTAAGCTTCGAAAATTTCGTTTGTAAACTCACGAGCTGCTGTTGACGGAGTTTTAAAAGCTGCGTGTTGGAGAATACAAACCCTTGCCGTAGGTGCGGCATATTTTGAGAAAATATTTGCAAATGCATGAAACAGGGAGGCTTAACAGATTGCCTACGTATGAATGCCTCTACGTAGTTAGGGTTTTCCCTAAAGACCACTGAACTTGACTTTGGCGACACTCGGGTGCTTTGAAGAGATTGGGTTTCGTCACTTCTCGCTCTCGCTCTCTCAGTACTCGAATTAATGGTATTTAGTTTATACTTCAAATAGGAGGGTTTCCGTAACCACAGATAAGAGTGTTGTCGGATAGGCTAACCTATAGGGAGCACTGGTTAATTGGTGCACCTGAGGGCCAATACAGGGCACCTTGTTGAATTCATCAGGTCGGCAGACGGGAGCTGCGGCGTGCCTCTATGCGCTCCCTCGTTGAAGTGTTAGCAAATGTATTCAAATTTGTACTTGGGTGTACGTCACTGCAAAAATGATCACAGAGCATTCTGAATCATCCAATTCGTAGATGGACGATCAAAATTTATCAGAAGTTTGTATTTCAATGAATTTATTTCTTATGTCCTTCTCAAGTACAATTCACTCCTAGCAATTTTTCAATTTTTGATAAAGTTTATGTACGACAAAAGATAATCTGGGGACTTGATTACGAATAAAATCTAATTTGGAATAAGAAGTACGTTGAAATTTTTAAGGCCAGTTCGCTGAGCGGCCATTCCTGGCTTTGATCACCTGGCTTTGGAGCAGCCATTCCTGGCTTTGGTCACCTAGCTTTGGAGCAGCCATTCCTGGCTTTGGTCACCTGGCTTTGGAGCAGCCATTCCTAGAGGCAAGCAGCCATGACTTGGCGTCAGTACTTCCTAAACTAAAATCCTGCAACCACCTCAAGTTTGAACTCTAGAGAACTGTAAAATTTGGACCTACATCACATTTAGTTTGCGTTATTATGTCGATTAGATGAGCAAAAAACTAGTATTCTGATGTCGTTTGTTATATCTGTGCCAGGTAGACGAATATACAATTTCAGGAAATTTTAAATCTCCTAATTTTCAATTCATTGTCGACAGCTGCTTGTGAGTCAGCCTAATTTTACTGCTCCTGTTTCATTCAGTCAGGGCGATTGCACTGGACAATGCTATTAATGAACCTGAGTCACTGCAGGCTGTTAGTCATGCTCTTCATTATTTCGTATGAAAGTTCACAGTGCTGTGCGAGTTGTATGAGGCTGTTGTGCGTCCGGCCTAGTTTCCGTGTTTGAACAATGAAGATGTGTGTGTTTGCAATGGGCGCAGCAACCTGCATGGGTTTGGTCAAAGACGGGACGACTATAGCGGGACTGGGACACAGGTGATGCTCATCACGAGGCAGGTGATGCTCATCACGAGGCAGGTGATGCTCATCACCACGATACTTAGCTGCTGTGTCGCTGCACGACCGTGCGTACAAATCTGATGAGGTCACACAGCGCGTGTATCTTTCAAAGCCAATTCAAATATTCCGCGTGTGTACATTAAGATCGTCGAATCAATTAATGCTTTGCTAAATTTATTAACATTGTAGCGAATTTATTGGGTTGTCTTAGTTTCAAATTCATTTTAAGGATCTAAAATCGTGCACTTTAATAAATACCCCTCTACAAATGAAATTAAACATTTAAATACTGAACTCGTCAAATACACTATCAAAGATGACTATGAGTTAAGACAATTTTTTGATAGATTGTATGATATTAACGATTCATATGACCTGCAGGGCGACTTGGGGACTGTTTTCAGTTTCCATAATTCGACCCAAAACAATAAGCCGCATACATAGGTCGGCTACATGTATTCGTGAATGCTCACGACTACTTGGTGCTGTTCTCTATATCTTGCGGTTGCCATTGCTTACCTAGTGATGAGTAAACTTTGCCTTCATTTGAACGATACCCTGGTTTTTATTTTATGCGTTTCCATGCAAGTCCGTTGGTTATTGGTTCATTTTATCCATAAACGATGAAATTATCATTGAATGAATGTTTTCAATAATTGTTGTTAACGTAAATGCTTTTGATGTGTTAACACTTGTTGAGCGAGCGCTTGCCATAAGAATAGACTGATTACGTTCGAGTGTTCGAAGTTATCTGCTCCTCCAGTCACTCGATGTTAGGCACTCGTAGTGAGTGCCACTTGGACCTATTTTCTTTGCGTTAAAAAGATAGCAATTCATAATTGATAACTAGCGGCAACCTTTATTTAATCGTTAAAATAAAACAGTTACTCTTTCAAGGCTTTTTTTTATCTATGTTATGGTTGATACGATTCGCACGGTATTTAAAATTTTTCATTTCCTGCAGGGACTTTTTCCATATAATTTTCATCGTAAAGTAATGATTTCAATCTACATATCCATGACGCATGATAAGTTTAATTGTATGTTGTGTTACGCGACATTGTCTTTTCCGTATATTCTTCTAAAGTTTTGTTGAGACTGAGTAGATTTTTGATGCTTTTCCCTAGACCGCTGTTTCAGTGGAAGATGTTGGAGTAATCTTTCGTGACAATGGCTTGTTCTAAATCGAAAGTGGCAAAATAGCACTCATTGAATTAAATGTTAGCCATGATAACACATTCTCCCCAGAAAATTGTGTAGTGTGCACTAAGATCTGTGCTGGGACGAGTTGATTAATATTGGTTGATTGATGTAAAAAAACGACAGATCTCCACATCAAAGTTAGGAGAGACCACAACTTGCCATTACGGAGTTGAAATTATGTCCGTCAAATGCTTTTTTAAGTGAAAAATATTCATTTCTTCGTTGGTTTGAATAAAATTTTTCGCTTCCTAAGCATTTCTGGATAGGCCGACGAGTACATTCATAATGGAACAGAAATTCATCTTCTTCAATTTTCTTAGCGTTGTTTGTGTCCTATGCTAATATCTAAAAGAAGCATTCCTGGAATTTCTTTCTTCAATACACTTAACTTAATTCTACTTCATAGAAATTAGGTATAAACTTGTACTATTTAGTGTCGGACCATGACATTGTTTGATGGTGGTCCATTCGTCTTATTTTGGCCTTTAAGGTTGACTTGTGCGGTGGTGGGGAGTTGTGTGACAGTGTGGGATGCCAGCTCGCGTTGTGCCGCATGCACGTCACTGAGACTGATCAGCTGCGGCTGCAACGCTCAGTTGTGCTTCGCGTTTGCAGTGAGAGAGCAAGCTCCTTTGGGGAACAATTAGTCAAGCGATTTAAAATTTCAACCCAGTTCGCAATTCCAGCTATTTCATTATTAACAGTTCTTGTGGATGACTGTTATACCCTAAACATTTATTGCGAATGACTGTTACACCCTAAATATTTCTTGCGAATGACTTATACGCAAATATTTCTTGCGAATGACTTATACGCAAATATTTCTTGTGAATGACCGTTATACCCTAAATAGTTCTTGCGAATCACTTATACCCTTAATATCTTTTGCTAATGACTGTTATACCCTAAACTACATTCAAGGACCGGGCTGCGCTGGCGTTTGAAATTATATGAAGGCGTAAGAGCCAGATTACAAATGTAGCCCGAAAGTAGCTCGTTATGCTGAAGCTGCAGTCATTTCAAAACTTTTTACGTTGTTGATACAAATGAGCGTTCGGCAACTGAGCTGGGGAGAACAAGGTATGGTGTAGTGGTCGTAGTGAAATGTGTGTAAAAAAATTTGATTCAACAAGCTTACATGTAGTTTTTCTCTGGCTGACATTTGCGAAAAAATTTCTTTCTGCGAAAATAACACGAAAACCGTGTGAAAATTAGAACAAGCGGCAATCAACTCTGTCAAATATTCTTCAGTTTTGGATAAAATTATCGGGCTTCCAGTAATTACCCGGTACCTTCGCTGTTTTCTAATTTTAAGCTACGGAAATCTAAAAGCACTTACTCGATACGCGTCACCAATTTACATAGTAAATGCACGTAAATATTTCACTACAAAGTGGACGCACCGCGACATATTTTGTACGAGAGCGCAGCGCGAGGGCGGAAATCCCATTGCACAGAATGCATAATTGCATCATTTGCACAACCAATCGAAGCCTCAATATTGGGAGGGCAGAGTTTAGCCCAAGATTACACAGCAGGAAATTACATAGTAGGGATAAAATGTTGAGAACATATGTTGCATCGTGAAGAGCCAGGCTTTGTCTGGGTGCTTTCATCGCAAGGCCGCACGGCGGTCGCCATTGATCACCTGAACAGCTCGCTCACCTGAACAGCTCGCTCACCTGAACAGCTCGCTCACATGTTCGCCGAGAGTTATTTGCTCCACGTAGGTTTTGCCTTATTTTCGTCTGTTTTTCTCTTCATTCCACAGACGTTACTTTTACGCATTCATTAATAGACCGTTGTTGAATTTCTCATTCATCCTTACTCGTATTCATAGGCGTTTTTAGCTTCAAATCGCTAAGACTTCTGAACTCCCGTGGTTCATCAGAATTTTATCATTACGTCTTTGTTCTTGCCATTAAATGTCACCATCTTATCTGCGGTTTGGTACAATTCTGAAATGCGATGAAAATTTTCCTGCTCTTGTCTAATGATTGAAAAATTTTCGGCTGAGGAAGCCCTTTGATTAGAGGGAGATCTCAACGCGATGCTATGCCCGTAATAACATGCGAGGTCTTTTCTGTAGAGGTGATGATGTGGCCCTGCTACGTCACGCGACTTTTCCCATCTCAACAATGATCGTCCATCAGTGTCGTCCTTCAACTCTGAAGTACCTGCCTCAATGTCGATTGGAAATGGATTGGAAACATCGTGCCCTTCTTCTGGCTCACACATGCTACTTTTATAAAGTAGTGTACTTTCTGCCGACCCACATATGGGGAGCCCTATCTGTTATCTGATAAATCCGTTTCTTTCATTCGTGTCGGTCATTATTGATGGTACAATATTCTCAGGAGAAAAATGTCGATAGAGTACGATTCATACTCTACCAAAAAATACATTTGTTTAAGAAATTGCCAGCAAGCTTTGTAACCGATTAACAACACAGAATTTGTTCTGTTGTGCTCACCATGAAATTTTGCAGTCGTATACACGAAATTCACCGTTCAAAATACACAACGCGATGACATCCTCCTTGGGAATCCCTTTGGTACTCAATTGGTGCGCGCTGGCGAGCGTCAGAACGAGCTCTAATGACCTGGTGGCCTTCTGTGGTTCGTGTCCTCCAGCAGCCGCCAGCTCACTTCGAACAACAAACGACTTCGGTTCCAAGAGAGCGAATTTTGTTCCTTTTTTTTATGCGTAATTGCACGCACGCGAGCACGCAGATGTGGCGCAAGGCAAAGAAGAAGAGAACACATGAGCTTCTTGCTTTTATGGTTGGGAGTTGTGTTGCGCGTCCATGATGGGGGTTGTGTTGCGCGTCCATAGTGGGGGTTGTGTTGCGCGTCCATAGTGGGGGTTGTGTTGCGCGTCCATGATGGGGGTTGTGTTGCGTGTCCATAATGGGGGTGG
>VOMN01069420.1:0-10422 GCA_014899125.1 Orchestia grillus | reverse complement strand
CGACGTGACTACATTTGTCAGATGGACACAACGACGTGAAAACGATGCATATAAGACGTATGTGTGGGTTTCACTAACAAATCACTCGAAAAGGGCTTAATACACCGTAATACGGCTGATTTCACTTCGTTGAAGTCACTTTAACTTTTGGACTCCCAACGTGTTGGATTTGCACGAACGGTAGGCTTCCGCGGGGAAGTGCGCGTTCTCAAATGCTAAGAACTATCACAGACTGTTTCTCTTGGACAAATGACGTGAATTGATACAGCAAAAGTACTTTTTTTATCGGAAATACACGATGCTTGGACAGTTTAACTGGAAGCATTTGATTCAGTTCGTCAACGAGGGTTAAATCTCATCATACTGCAACACGAGGGGAAGGGTGTTTTCTCAAAGGCGATCCATTTAAAAAAAATCGTACGATTGATAGACACACATTGAACTGAAAAAACAAACACTTTGTAAAAGTGTGTGAAAAATTAGACAGGCTATGGAAATGAAAACATAACAATTCACAGAAGATAAAAGTCAATGAAACCCCAAAGATGTGTGGGCGTGACACTGTAACCATGATAAACATGGGAAACGCCCCGATGGGACCCCATGTCTTGGGGGAGGAGGACCCCATGTCTTGGGGGAGGAGGACCCCATGTTTTGGGGGAGGAGGACTCCATGTTTTGGGGGAGGAGTAGCCATTGTATAGTCTGGTGCCCCTTGTACCATCTCGTCTGAGGAGGGTGGAGGTTCTGTTTGGTCTCCACATTTATAATGTAATGGAGAATAAGTATTCAACAGTTCATATGTGCAGTACTTGAAGACCTCTGATACAAAGTTGCTCACAATTTAGACGTTACCCCTTCGAGGGCCACGAGTTACAGGAACTGAATACAGGTACCTGCAACACACATGTAAAGTCAAGTTTTGGTTCCGAATGATGAACTAGAAGAGCAACAGAATCTCATAGATCTGACAGTACCCTTAAAACACCTTAGTGAAGTAAACCGTCCATTCAAATTTAAGTTTGATTACAGATGCTCACATCCCGCGAAATCGCACACGGACTGAGATTAAATTAATGTAGCCCGTCTGTCCTCATGCAATCCATTTGAGATTAAATTAATGTAGCCCGTCCGGCCCTCATGCAATCCATTTGAGATTAAATTAGTGTAGCCCGTCCGGCCCTCATGCAATCCATTTGAGATTAAATTAATGAAGCCCGTCCGGCCCCTCGTGCAATCCATTTGAGATTAAATTAGTGTAGCCCGTCCGACCCTCATACAATCCATTTGAGATTAAATTAATGAAGCCCGTCCGGTCCCTCGTGCAATCCATTTGAGATTGAATTAGTGTAGCCCGTCCGCCCTCTTGCAATCCACTTCTAAGCTCCGTACCAACAAAGTAAAGGAGATTCATCATTTTATGTTTTGACACTCCGACTGCTGCTGGGAAGAACTTGCTTTCCGCATTGATCGTATTTCGTTTTGATTGTATCGGTCAATTGTATTTCACATCGTAGTAAGTTGGGTTAACAATATTAATGTTGTTACAAAGTATGTGAAAGCTCCCTCTCTTCTAGCTCTGTCATATACGCACAATAGATAATGGGGTCTTGGGCCTCTGTCATATACGCACAATAGATAATGGGGTCTTGTGCCTCTGTCAGAGCGTCAGCTGTAGAACCTCGGTATTTGTGAGCCTTTTTTCCACGTGATCCAGTTTTCATTAACGTGTTTTGACTTAATTTTGTGACGATTATCGAAATCTACATTCACTGTCCCTTTATAGTCCAAAAGGACCATCGGGTTCTGTGGCATAAAGATGCGGTTGGTTTTCACTAACTAAACTTACTGCAACCTTGGCGCTTATGTAATTTAGACTATAAGGGGTTAAAAGATCACGCATTTCGTAAGATTTCTTTCGTGATGGACGTCTCTCAAATACCAAGGTTCTTTCGTGTGGTGCGGAGTATTGGTTCTTCCAGTAGATGGAGGGTGGGTCTTGGTTGGTGGTACGCCAGGAGTTACTTTGCTTGTAGACTTGCTTGGTGTTGTAATGCTGTTGGTGGCAGTGATGTGTGTACGAAGGCAACCCTCGTAGCCACGTTGTCCACAGGGCTCCGAAACTGAGAACTGGAATCGATTTTCTCGGAACTGCGGTGAGTAAGAGCTCTAAGCGTATCTTTTGATACGAGCGAAACTAATTCGTCTAGTGAATGGTGCCTATATTTCCTTATCTCACCCTAATTGACGTTATTGAAACGAATCGATTGAAACGAATCGATTGAAACGAATCGATTGAAACGAATCGATTGAAACTGCAGACTGGGTTGTGTTTAGGCAGTATGACTACGTACAAGAGCACAGAGTTCACAAATGAGTACACTGTCACAGTACAAAGATACAAAGATGTACAACGTAGTAACGATACAAATCTCGTCACCCTTCTGGCGTGAACTCGTTGCTGGAGAGTACTTCCGCTGTTGTAGGTTTATAAACATATTCTGATGCCCCATTAAATCTCTCTTTAATTAAGAATGTGAAGTAATTGAGAATGCACAAGAGAACCCAAGAAACAAAAATGTAACAAATGTAAAATGTAAAAAATGTCGAATTTAGGCTTGGTGTTGCCGCCACCAACCCTTGATGAAATGCTGTAACCAGCCCTTGATGCAATGCTGTAACCAGTCCTTGATGCAATGATGTAACCAACCATTCATGAAATGATGTAACCATCCCTTGATGAAATGCTATAACCAGCCCTAGATGAAATGCTGTAACAACCCCTTGATGAAATGCCGTAACGACCCCTTAATGAAATGCTGTAACGACCCCTTGATGAAATACTGTAACCAACAGTCCTCCAAAGTAGACAGCTACTCTCCCAACAGACATCGTCTTAAGCGAACCAAGTTTCCATCCGTTGCAAGCGTACGCGAGTTTTCTCTTTAAAGTCTTCAAGAGCCTTAACATTTTCAAAACATAACGCGCTTCAGAGCGAGTGAGTCAGTTTATGTTCGTTGTAAGGGCCACGTGAGGGGGGCCGAGGAAGTTACGAAGATGCTTTCTAACTCGAGGAAGTTACAAGAACCTTTACTAATTAATGCTAACAGGTTTTACCGTTGGGTTTTCAATGCCTTACAACTACTGGCGTGGTGAGGGATGTGAGGAATGTGTGGTTTAAACTTCCTTTTCCAAGGGAAGTACCCCATGGTTACAAAGATCTGTTGGGTTTTCAACGCTTTACAACGACTGGCGTGGTGAGGGATGCGTGGTTTAAACTTCCTTTTCCAAGGGAAGCACCCCCTGGTTACAAAGATCTGTTGGGTTTTCAACGCTTTACAACAACTGGCGTGGTGAGGGATGTGTGGTTTAAACTTCCTTTTGCAAGGGAAGTACCCCCTGGTTACAAAGATCTGTTGGGTTTTCAGCGCTTTACAACAACTGGCGTGGTGAGGGATGTGTGGTTTAAACTTCCTTTTCCACGGGAAGTACCCCATGGTTACAAAGATCCTTTTTTACTCGAGGAAGTCCTCGACAGCCCCAACAATTCCCCTAACGTGCAATCCTACTCCCCATGCAGAGTCCCACTCTCTCCCACTACGCAAAGCTCGCCCACTCCTACATCGTTGCCGCCGATCGTCTCCTCAACTAAGATGGATGGTCCGTGACAGCCCGCCTGCCCCCCAGGACTGCCTTCCACTTCCTAGTTTCTTCAACATTTCATCGTAGTTCGTTTTTTGAGTTAATTACACGGGTGGTCGAAAGGAGAGACACCAGCAGAGGAAAGCGCCAAACTTCTTCATATCGTAGATAGTTTTTTGTGTCTAACACCACGCGGGACTTACAACAGACAGGTGCTAGAGAAGAACAACGTCATGGTTCTTTCATCAGCTACATTGAAACAATTCATTATGTGCGTCGAGTGAACTAATTTCCTCGATGGTTCAACTCCCATGTGAACGAATAGCACGTACATCAACTACTGATGAATTCACCACTTTTGATGGCCTTCAGCAATATTCTGATGCATTGCTATACCTCGGATATTCTGGGACTGTACCTCAACTCCATCGTGAGCCTCCATCGAAGGCGTAACTCCACCTGCCGTCGTATGTGCATCATTGGTCTCTACTTCAAGACATCTACCGCATCAAGAGTTGAATATCACCTCGCCGCTAGACTAGACTCGTAGATTTGACCAGATTTGACGTAAATTTGATCGCCGCGCTCTGTTTTTTCCAACGGCTCCCTCAACCAGGCATCCCTGACGGTTGTTGGTAAAGGTACGAATAAATTTCATCGTGGAAGCCGTATTGCATGGCTTCTGGAGTGCTGCTGGGCGTCATCACAGGCAGCGATTACGTATTTTTGTGAAATGGGAGACTTGGTTCTGAAGAGATAACACGGGTGTACCCGTCAGAATTGCGCAGGAGTACCTTTTCGTTGGCTACAGAAGTAGATAAACGGAAACAACACCTTTGTTTGTCAACACCAAGGACACACACGCACACACATGCCTTCGAGACGTTCCGGAGTTCTTCAAGCCTAATTTTCAAACTCTGCGTGAGAATTTGGAACGTCAGGAGCACCATCTCTTCAGGATAAAGTTCGGTTTTTGTTCGAAGATTCACGGACGCATCGTAAGACATTCCAGGTACTCGTCAGTTCACCTTTTCTTTTCTAAAGCTTGAAGTGGTAAACTGCTCTTATCGTTGCCTGCTACGGACGATCACTGTGGGTTTCCTTTTGCATGCTGTGGGTTTCCTTTTGACGATCACTGCGGGTTTCCTTTTGCATGCTACGGACGATCACTGTGGGTTTCCTTTTGCATGCTACGGACGATCACTGTAGGTTTCCTTTTGCATGCTACGGACGATCACTGTGGGTTTCCTTCAGGTATGTGACTCACGATCGTAAACGGAACAATCCGTTAAAATTTAACGCGTTTATGCCAAGCTCAGAATTCACTAAACATTTCTCTCATCGCAGTAGAATGGTTAATGGTGTACTGCTCATACACACTAGACGCGGGAAATCAAAAGGGGAACCTATGGAAAAAAGAGAACATCCTCACCTGACAAACGTTTCGGCGATGGTAGAGATGTTTCCTTTCACAATGGTGCTCCCTTCAGCTTGCTTGCGAAATTTATGATGGTCGAGCAATGAAGTCCACAATTTACTGAGCTGTGGCTGACTCTCTGCCGACGATATTATTTTAATGGTGAAACTGCCTTTATCTTTATACGAAGAGCACCCTCATGGCAATGGAGTTTGAAGGCCATAAGCTGAGTAGAGGGTTGATTCTTAGAGTTCCCTAGCCTGACCTAATTTGTTCATGTCTTGACCTAATACGTTAGTGTGGGCATGTCTTGACCTAACACGTTGGTGTGGGCATGTCTTGACCTAATGCGTTGGTGTGGGCATGTCTTGACCTAACGCGTTGGTGTGGGCATGTCTTGACCTAATGCGTTGGTGTGGGCATGTCTTGACCTAATGCGTTGGTGTGGGCATGTCTTGACTTAACCCGTTGGTGTGGGTATGTCTTGACTTAACCCGTTGGTGTGGGCATGTCTTGACTTAACCCGTTGGTGTGGGCATGTCATGTGGTTCTTCACTATTCCTTTTACCTTCGAGTGATGCTGCAAAAAAAAAGATGCACTCCCTCCATTCAAAACTTCAACAATCCGTCGTTTTAAAACCCTGTGGACGGTCATTTTCTCACTCACCCGGTCATCAAATGTATCTTTACAATGACACTAAAAATGTATAAGTATAGGTAAATAATATACATTCGTCTCCACGTACATAGCATGTACGTAACATAACATGCATACAGGGCGTGGCAAAAAAGTATCGCCTACAAAGTATCCACAATACTAGGAGGAGGAAAGGGGGGAGGGTGGAGTTACATTAAATATCGTGAAACTAAGAGACCAATCACTCATTTTGGGCATCATTTAATCATGCAGTACAGTCATTAAAAAGTAGTGAAACTAAGAGAACAATTATACATTTTAGGTATAAATTTAATCATGCAATAGAGTCATTAAAAAGTCATCAAACTAAATGACCAATCATTCATTGGGGTTGGTTCAGTGCCGATAAGAACTTTCTGTTAACTGCTCTGACTTAATTGCACGCAAATTAGCCGTAATGAGGCCGTAGGTGTCTTCCATCACAATTACTTTCAGCTGTGAACTTTCTGATTGGCTTGATGGTTATTGATATTAACTTTCTGCACGAGTGTGATTGGTTAATTTTCGTTCCCCAGTTTCATTTCTCATTCAAGATGTTTATATTTCATTAACAGCATCATCATGCCAGTAAAAAAGGGGCGCGTCTCGCGTGAAGTGATGTGAGTTTGCGTATCCCAGATACGGACTGCCTTCTCTGACACAGTCTCGCTGATTAGGAATGCGGACCCGCGAATCTTTTCATCTTCAATTCTTTCAGTGCATGAATGAATGCTGACACGCACAAAATAATTTAACTTGGCGTATTATAACATTGGACAGTGTACATTTGGAACAATTTTTTACACGTGTTAGAATTTTTACGAGACTGGACGAGAGAGGCAGCCATTGCTTCGGCATCGAAGTGAATCGAAAGTTCTTTCTATCGGCTACAAGGTATATGTGTAAGCTCACCGTTGCTATTTGCTAAATTAATTCAAAATGAAAGTAAAAGATTGCGAGACTTTAATGAGTTACAAAATTTGACGAGAGCTCCATGAGACTCGTCGTTATAATAAAAAAGTTTCCTTTTCAACGCATCGGGAGTATGGATTGAAAAATTCAAGGTCTACGTGTTTCAAAAAAAAAAAAATACTACCCATTTCTTAACTTCAGCTACTTTCGTGGTCATCACCTATAAATTCTACCCCAGAACCGAAGGAAAGTTAGCCTTCGTACCCATATTTGGGTGTTTTCCGACTCCGTCTTCAGCCTTTGACTGATCATGTGAAAGGCCCATAAAGTCGTTTTATGCTTCAGTTCCTCGCGTTAGTCCAAGAGCTTCTTAGGACACCTAGAACACCTTTACTATTTTCGAATGCCCTTGGATATCCTTTTTTAAGGGCATGTTTCCATTTTGAAAAAGGGTTTTCCCCTATGGGACGGATCTGTTTCAAATTTGACACACGTAGGTAACTCGATGAAATTTGGCACACGTAGGTAACTCGATGAAATTTGGCATACGTACGCAGCTCGATGAGCTAAACACATTTTGCTCATGACAAATTTTTCGATTTGTTGACAGAAAGCACGATATAATAAAGAAAAACAAAAATTTGGAACAATTATCACACGACACTCAAATCACTTAATTTTCGCACAAGAACAAAGGGGAAAGATCTTATTTGATGCCTTTTATAATCCACTTTTTTTCGTGCAGGTCACCAGCAACATTTCCTGGGCACCCGGCGCTCTTGCCGCAGACGAGACCCGCTGGGGGACTAACCATTCCAGTTCGCTGCTCGACGAGACTAACCATTCCAGTTCGCTGCTCGACGAGACTAACCATTCCACGTCGCTGCTCGACTTCCGCAATTTCATTTTGGACGGAAACATTCGGCCGTTGCTGGGCACGAACACTTACATCTCGGACAACAAAATCCTGCGGTCCTGGAAGTACATGTTCTTCATGCTGAGCTACTGCTTGATTTGCAGCCTCATAGGGATCCTCTCAGTCACACTACTCCCTGACCCCAGTACACTGGAGGCCCTTAGGGCTGAAGACCAGGCGGTGGATTATGAAGAAACCATGGAAGCGGCAGCTCATAACATGCAGGGTGCCTATGACTCCTACGGGGACGCCTCGTATCAGTACGTGTCCAATGACCTGGACGTGCAACAGTCTGGCGAGTATGGAGGCCACACGAATTATTATGATTCTCCTGAACGCAAACATGCTGGAAGGTTCTCTCGCTCTATGGCGGGGCTTCGAAACGCCGCTCTTTCACGCTCTACTGGGAGAGGAGGTGGAGGTTATACACGTTCGATGGAGCAACAAAATGGCGGCTATGGTCGATCGATGGAACAACAAAATGGCGGCTACGCACGTTCGATGGAGCAGCAAAATGGCGGCTATAGTCGATCGATGGAACAACAAAATGGCGGCTACGCACCTTCGATGGAGCAACAAAATGGCGGCTATGGTCAATCGATGCAGAAACTAAATGGCGTCAATCGACGCTCATCTGAGAGACAAAATTACAGTTATCAACGTCCGATGATGCCACAGAGCAATCATTACTCAATTAACAGCACACGAGATAACGGTGCATACAACCGTGCACCAAACACCCAGTCTCAAGCAACTCCTCCTCCAGCAGCTGGAATGAAGGACAATGGTTATCCAGATTCGGGCGAGACAAAGGCAAACGAGAGCTACGTCAAAATGTCTACGGAGAATCCCAGCAGCGGCTATTCAGACCCCAAAGAAAACCCTAATAACAGTACCTATGATACGACTGCGGGGCCTGAAAACACCCGTCAGAAAGAAGAGGATGAAGATCTAATTCCAAATTACGGATTTTTAGAGAACTCCTTGTACGCGAAGTACTTGGAGTTTTACTACAAACACAAGGAACTAATTGAAAAGCATTTTGGTTACTCAAAGAAAGATGATTATGAAGAAGAAGAAGAAGAGGACGGAGAAGAAGAAGAAGAAGAAATGGATGAGAAAGAAGAATCAGAACCACAAGGAGGTAGTTATACAGAGCGGCCTATGGAGGAAGAACAAGAACAAAGTCCAACGTACCAAGAACAACCCGCCAGCTCCAGCTCAGAACATCCTATTTCTCAAGAACCAGCGACAGATGGTCTTAGAAATCGCCCTACGTATCCTCGACCGACACACTGGGTATTGGTACCCGAGCAACACAGGCCACCATATCAAAATAACCGTCTTCATGCTCATCAATACGGACCGGAACCTCAGCAGCAGGAATCTCAACCACAGAGTTACAGACCGGAACCTCAGCAGCAGGAATCTCAACCACAGAGGTACAGACCGGAACCTCAGCAGCCGGAATCTCAACCACAGAGGTACAGACCGGAACCTCAGCAGCAGGAATCTCAACCACAGAGATATAAACTGAAACCTCAGCAGCAGGAATCTCAACAACAAAAGCACACAGAACCAAAGCTCAAACAACAGTACCAAAACTCTGGTAGTGAAAATCAAAAGCGAAGGCCTCCTTTGCTTGCAAATAAACAGCTTTCGTCTCATTTCCAAAAAGTTTACCTGGCCAGCGATGAGTCTTCTGTTGGAGCGAGTGATCTTTCCGCTGCTGGAGTGGCCTACTCTGGTCACTATTCTACAGTAAATGCAAATAAAGACCGACCTCGCGGAACACCAACTCGGCCACAACACCCAGGAGCTGTTCCCCACGACCTTTTGGTAACGGATTCTAGCTACTTATCATACAAACCCCACGGTGAGACGTGAACCACGGTAGTTTAATACCCAGGCTTTTTACCTACGGAAATTCTACGAAGATCCTACGGAGATTCTACGGAGATTCTACGAAGATTCGACGAAGATTCTACGAAGATTCGACGGAGATTCGACGGAGATTCGACGGAGATTCGACGGCGATTCGACGGAGATTCGACGGAGATTCGACGGCGATTCGACGGAGATTCTACGGAGATTCTACGAAGGCTCTACGAAGGTTCTACGAAGATTCTACGAAGATTCGACGGAGATTCGACAGAGATTCTACGAAGATTCTACAGAGTTTCTACGAAGATTCTACGAAAATTCTACGGAGATTCTACGAAGATTCTACGGAGATATTGGTGCGCACGTTTAGAGTTCAGGTGCCGTTGAAGTTTGTGCCTCAGAGTTTTTTCCAAGGATTTGAGACCCAGTCTTTGCGTGAGGTTCCGTGGGTCTTTCTAAAGGTAATTAGAAGACCTTCTGTGTTTAGTTCGAGGGCTTTCATGCGTTTGTTGAGTTTCTGGAAGTTTCGGTCACCAGCTACAGCGCACTGCTGCGGTAGCTTTCACATCGGTGTCACGATGATGTTGAAGTTTTCTTTACGGTGCGCTCGTAAAGTTACGTTAAGAAACTTTCGGGACGTCCGTTAAAGATCAAAGTTACATCGGTTGTAATTAACGTTCGTCCAGAGTGACGGAAATCGAGGTGTCGTACCATAGCAACGACGCGGCAAAGCGATTGTGGACGGCGACTTCCATCAAGCCTGAATGAAAAGACTGAATGAAAAGACTGAATGAAAAGACTGAATGAAAAGACACCTCGTGCCACACACTGAACAACCTAACTTTCTCTAGTTCACAATAGCTCTTATTGTTCTTTCCTGGAGTTGACTGCGTACGGTATTTATTATTATTTATTGTCTTATTTATTATTAGGTTATTTATTGTCCGCTTCTCGTAGAGAATGAGGTGACCAAGGA